>CAIGRT010073530.1:0-15675 GCA_903798405.1 Fraxinus platypoda | reverse complement strand
CTATTGGAGTCTTATTCAAGTTGAATTTGGGTGTGACCCTAATTCTCTGTTGAAATAATTGAAGAATTCTAATTGAAGTGCACGTCAAGAGGAATTCAGTTTGGAATGCTATTGGAGTCTTATTCGAGTTGAAACTCTATTTGGAAGCCATATTGGGAGTTGGAATTTGCATTGGAGTTGAAGAAGTTGAAATTATGGATCGAGAAGAAAAGTCACCGCATTTTCACTAGCTGGCCGCTTGAGCAACACCTGCAAATTTTCTATCTAGACTTGGTCGCTCGTCTGTTGCTACGGACCTGTCGCTAGCTTATCGCTCAAGCGACAAGGTTATCCGGCTTAGGCCATTTTCACATTTTAACACCTTTTTAGCATTCCACTTCAACTACAACTCATCTATTAGGATTTTGGATGTCGCCCTACATGTTTCCTATAAATATTAGGCTCTTCCATACAATTTTATAGTGCGAGAAAAGTTATTACTGATTTTTAGGATCATTGTAATATTTCTCCATTTTCATTATTTGTGGTGTAATAAAATCTTCTAATTCATCTGCCATATTTTCTTTTTTTCTTTTATTATTTTGCTTGCAATCATATAATTCATTATTGTGTCATATAACTTCAACATATCAATTCGGTAGTTTGTTTCGTATCAAGTGGTATCAAGCAATATGTGATCCTCGAATTCTCAATAATTGATATCAAAGATTTTGGGCATAATTAACACAACAAGTGGTATCAGAGCATAGGTTTAACAGTTTCGCAAGAGAGCATGGTTTGATTTGTTCGAAGTTTTTTGTTCGTGATGGTTTCCATGAAGTATGACATTTCGCTTTTGGATCAGAGCTCAGCAGCTATTTTATGGTTGAAGTTGGAGCAATTGTGCATGACTAAAAGTCTGACAAGCAACTTGCATCTCAAGCAACGTTTATACTATCATCGAATGACAGAAAGATGATCATTGGAAGATCACCTTGCTGTATTTAAAGATATAGTCATTGATTTGGAAACTTTGGAAGTAAAGTATGATGAAGAAGATTTTGCCTTGATCCTATTGTGTTTGTTGTCCACTTCATTTTCTTCATTTAGAGACACGATATTGTAAGTCGTGATACTCTCACCGTAGAGGAGGTGTATGTTGTTTTCAAAAGAGAAGATGAAGCATTTGGTGTCTAATGCCAGAGATGGAGAAAGCCTTGTTGCTCATGGTGGTTCTAGAAAGGGAAGATTGAAGTCTAATTTCAGTAATCAGAATTATAACTTCTGCAAGAAGAAGGAGCACATGAAGAAGAATTGCTACAAATCGCAGAATAAAGAAAGGTTGGCTGCAAGTGCTCGCAGAGAACATTGTAAGTGAGAGAGATCTCTTGAATATTTCTGACATCGAGTCTAAACTAGATGGGGATTGGATTGTGGATTCAGCGTATGTGTTTCATATGTGTCCTAATAAGGACTTTGTTTACTACATATAAAATTGTTTCCAAAGGTGTCATGGTTATGGAAAACAACACACCTTGTCGGGTTGCTGGAATTGGTATGGTCTGATTGAACCTATTGGATGGGACAATTAAAACACTTGGCCAGGTTTGACATATTCCGAATTTGAAGAAAAATATCATTTCGTTGTCTATCATTGATTCAAAGGGTTATGAGTTCTTTGGTGGAGGTGGAGGTACAGCTGTGAAGGTTTGTAAGGGTGCCCATATTGCATTTGAAGGACATATAAGGTCTCAATTATACATCTTGTAGGTACATAGTCTATAAGAGTCAATCAGCACATGTTCAGTACCGTTGTGGACATTCAGTTTGGTACAATACATTTAGTAGCTCGTAAAGGGTAGAATTTGAAAAATATAGATCAGTGGAGTTTAGTAGATGTGGATAATACCGCTTTACCACCATCACTTGTGGTGCCATTGTATTCAATTGCTAGGAACGAACCCAGTGAAAAAATGTATGTGGATGCTGATTTTGTTGAGCATGCTTTCAGCGTAGTAGAATGTGTACAATCTAGTAATGAGCCTTATTTAAAAGCATTTGGGTTTGATTCTGCTTTGGGGTGTGTTATAGCCCAATTTGGCAAATTTTAAAATCATTATGATTTTGAGGAATTTGAGTTAATTCTGCAGAATAGTGCTTGGATTCATTGAAAGAGGTACATTATTTTGTGTTTGGTTGGAGAAATCAGTTTTTATTATTGTTGAAGAGTCGGTTCATTCCTTGCAGACTGATTTTCTTCTTCAGGTGGAGAAAATTTTGGAGTTTTGTTCGTTGCAGTGAAATTTTGTCAGGGTGGAGATCGTTAGAATTTGGGTGTGACCCGAATTCCTTGTTAATTGAAAAATTCCAATTGAAGTGCACGTCAAAGGGAATTCAGTTTGGAATGCTATTGGAATATTATTCAAGTTGAAATTCTATTTGGAAGCTCTATTGGAAGTTAGAATTTGTATTGAACTTGAAAATGTTGAAATTATGGATTGGGAATAAAAGTCATCGTATTTTCGCTAGCCTACCACTAGCTAGCCGCTCGAGAAACACCTGCATGTTTTCTCCCGAGATTCGGTAGCTCGCAGGTTGCCCGCTTGGCGCTCAAGTGATGGACCTGTCTCTAGCTTATCACTTGACGGACCTGTCTCTAGCCAGTACGTGATCCTTGAATTCTCAAAAATTGGTATCAGAGATTGTGGGCATAATTAACACAACAGTTAAGTATATTTATGAAATTGTTGAGAATCACTCATCGGATAATACCATACATTCAACGTGTTATTGCACTATAATAGAAAATGCCTCAGAAAGTAAGGAAGGAAAGAAATAACAAAAGTCTCAACCGTCTCGGAAGATTGATACAAAATGGGACAATAAAAATTGTCAGAGGGAAAAGGTGAAGCAAGACATTCTCTAATTAGAATAAGAAATTGGGTGCTTGAGATTCTTGGACTTGAGGTTAGGGAGAACTAGACTCGGTTAAATTCCCTCCCACATCAATAGGTTCAAGGAATTACAACTGGTATGATTAGTCTCCTAGTCATCGATACCTTCCAATTCAGAGAAGAACTTGAGGTTAGCCTCCGAGATTTTCTGCCCCACAAGTGACCTCACATCTTTGTTAGCTTCTCTACTTCTTGTAAACCACATACTACTTCACCAATAACTTTGAAGAATATAGATTAGAAAAAAAAAAGGTAAATTTTTTACAATGAAACACTCATTCTTTTCCTTGACAACCATTCACGAGGAACTTCATTTGCAACAAATAAGAAGCTCAATTGAGTCCGAGATGCAAATTTATATCACACCCATGCTAAATCTTTCTCGATTATGATTGATGTAAACTCTAAGTAGCCTATTGGGCCTTTGAAGTTATCTTTCTTCCTTAACCTCGGCTACGTCACATGCACTCTTTGCTAGCTCTACGTTTTTAATGTCACTATTTTGCACACTAGGTTCTACTTCACGGGCAGTCTATCTATGGGGAGGAATTTCAAAAGAAAATATGAATCGATCAAAAATGGAAAAGAAATTCACATCTCCAGTGTTAATGAAAGTGGTAGCAACATGGGTCTTTTATAGGAAGCATATCTAATATAACAACCATCAAACTAAATGTCTTGAAATCTCAACCATCCCTTATAGATTCAATCTAGGCCATAGAGCACCAAACGGTGCCATTTTTGGTTTTCAAATGGATGGTACACACGCTTTTTACACAAATGTTTGACACATGTCTTGCACTATTCAACACACCAATTAATGGCTACAGTCATTTAGAGTGAAATAGCACGATGCATCTTCCAAGGTCATTATGGCTTTTGTAGACAAGTTGTCACGCTAATTTCAATACATCCTATCATGACGCATGTCGTAATAGACCCCTTTTGAATAAGTCTTCCACCTGAGACCTGAGGAGACTATTGCCTCAACCAAATGTATTATGGCCTCGGCCACTAAGCTTTAGAATGTAACGGCTTGAATAATAAAATAATTTGATATTTAGACTCCACTTCGGCACAATACCTAGGAGGAAAGAATAGATAAAACACTATTTATCCTTCGCTTTACGAAATGCCTTGCATATTATAGTTGTTTCTCATTCTTCACTCAAGAGATACCTTTCCTAGCAAGATGATTTTTCCATTCATTCATTGCTTTATTAGATGCCTCGTCACACAAGATGATTATTTTAATTACTCCTTGTCACACGAGATGAGTTTTTCCCCTATTCCTCGCTACGTGACTACACGAGATGACTATATTCATCTTATCATGTGAAGTGATAATTTTGCACGTGCCTCCACCATGCGAGATGATTGTAGTATGCCTTACCATTCAAGGTGATTGTTTTACCTAATCATCGCCAAAAAGGAAGATTGTACTATGTCTTACCATGCAAGATGATTATTTTACCTATTCTTCGCCACACGAGATGATTGTACTATGTCTTGCCAACAGAGGTGATTACTTTCTCACCAAGTAAGATGATTGTATCATTCAACACCACTCGAGGTGATTGTTTGACCTATTCTTCATTTCTCGAGATGTTTCGCCATGTGAGACGTTTGTACTATGCCTTGTCACATAGGATACCTCATTATGCTACTTCGATATCTAGAACTTTTTTAAGCCTCAGATTACCTCCGGCTTAAACGCCTCAAGAAGATTTCCTCTGCCATAAATGTTTGTGAATATATAAGGGACCAATTATAAATTATGGAGCTTCAAATTTCCTCTATCTTAAATGCCTTTGGAAGATTCCCATAAGTGTAAATGCCTTGGAATACATTTGAAGTCACATCTTCCAAGCTTCACATTTCCTCCGGTAGAAATGCCTTAGAATCAATACATAGACTAACAAAGAAGGAAGAAAAGAAATGGATCTCGCAAGCCCATCTACTATGCTTCGATCTCTACTCAGTATAATACTTCACAGAGAGAGAGAGAGAGAGAGAGAGAGAGAGAGAAAGAGAGATTGTCCAATGGTTAAAGCTTCATTTTCAAATTCTAGTACTAGAAACAAAGGAATATCAAAAATCCTACAAGTCACATGAATATAAAATTCAAATTTGAGGGGTTAATGTTACATACAAAAATTCTTATACTCCACCTACATTCTAGGTCAGCTATGAAAAGGATACCATCACGTGCCTACATATCATGAAATTAATATTTGTGCATCAACCACCAAGGCATGTCAGATAAAAGAACATCTTGGTCGTCGAAGCTTACCTGAGTAGAAGAACTCATCAATCATCGAGGCTTAAATAAGAAAAGGAATCTAAGCTTGACACTTGAACCAAAAATGTGACTAGAGGCCTCGATCAAAAACTAAATTAAAGGTCTCATATAGCCTCGGACATGGATAAAAACCATAATGAAAACTCCAACAAAGTAACCTCAATGTTAGTGCATTGTCTTTGCATGCAAACAAAGTAGTCTCGAACAAGTGTCATGAAGCACAAACATTAATAAACTTTGAAAATGGGACATAATCATGACTTTCAATATAATAATGGAAAATAACAAAAATTCCTTCATAAATCACCTATAAATAGATCATTACACAATGAAAAACTGATTTGAGTTCTAGTAAAATAACATTAGGATTGAAAAAACATCTCTCATAAAAATGTCTTGGAATTGAAAGAATGTTTGGGTCGAATATCTCAAAAATCGAAAGAATATCTCTGATTAATAGACAACTAAGGCTAAAAGAACGCGGGAATATCAATCTCTCTCTCATACAAAAGATTGACTTTGAAAATACTAAAAATCGTCAAAAAGAAGGAAAAGCCTTGCCGAAATTAAGAGAGAAAATCATAGTGTTGGTTTTAGCATATATTATACATTTTTAGAAGTCAATAATTTTATATGTTGAAACTCTATACACGTGTGCTAGTAATTTGATGTACTGAAAATATATTTAACACAATAGTTTTATAAGTTTGATCATACGACCTTAAAACAATTTTGATAAGCAAGTGGAGGCTACCCATCCCCGTGTTTTTATAAGTTATATTTATATAACTATAGTTGTTGTTAATGTTATGTTTCTGCCTATATGGTAGGCCACATGACTGCCAGCTCAAAAATGCCACGCAAGCACCATTAATTCAGAAACGATGAGGTCACATTCCATCACCTTGTTTATCATTATTTTTGATACGTTGAGATCAAGGCCCCCAAGCCTCGTCAACAAGCGTCTTCGAGGTGACTCAACTTGCAGCAAATGCACCACTTCATATCGAGGCGAAGGGGTCACAGTCTGTAGCCACATCCGATTGGCCTTTGGTGTTCAAGACGGTTTTAGGTAGGTTTAGGATGCCTCATGCAAGTTGTATTCTAACAGTGTAGAGCTACGTGAGATGTGACTAATTTGACATCTTTTGCAATAGCGATTGGGAGTCAAATCTCATTTTACTATTGGAGACTGCAACAATTGATGCCAGGAAGCACCAATGTAACATCATGTAGCTTGATTAGTGAACCGTTGGGATGAGGTCACGGGTATGCATCCGGAAGACCTCAGCTCATTTTTCTTGTTTATAAATACTGAGTGACTTTGAAAAAGGTAACTGCAATCTTGGTTATTCTCTATACATATAAACTCGACTATCATTTTTCTTGTCAATTATCGTTATTCCAATACTCAATAGGTAACATATACGTGAAGGAGAATGGAGGTGGGATTTATTGACTCGTTGGGTTTCAACCAAATTCAATAGTTAATAATAATTTTTAAAAAAACGTAATTTCCTCTAAATTTGTCTAACTATAAATGTGGACCTATCACTTCACTTATCCCAACAAATGGTGTAAAGAATGCTTAACAAAAACTATTACGATACAGTTTTTTTGAAAAATAAACTGAAAAATTAAAAATCATCCAAGAAAAAATAAAAAAGCCAATCGCCAAAGAAAACCAATCCGACCCATACAAAAAGAGGTCAGTCGGGTCAACCGGCCACAAAATATCACCAGCGCACCTTGTACCGCCAATTGACCTCGACCCTATATAGAAGTGGTCGAGGTTGAGTCATTCCACTTACCATTCACGTATCCATACAACACTACAACTTCAAACTACGTTCTAGATTTGCTCTAATATTTTTTAAATTTGATAATGATATTATGTCCTTCCACTTCCTACCTACCATCATGAATAAGAAGGAAACAAAAAAAAAATCATGTGTGTAAGATGGGACATATCCTAAAAGCAATAGAACTTTCCAATTTTTTAGTTGCTACATAGACGAGCTTATCCAATTTCACATGAATGTTTGGTATATGTCATAAATCCAGTGGGGTTCAAACACGAGATAATGACTCCGCGCCGCCCCTCCCTACAGGTTTTATGAGTAAAGAAAAATGAACATGCTCATCACGTGGGCCTTTTTCATTTCTTTTTCTATTTATTTATTTATTTTTCACAATCCTTGCTAGGCAGCTAAGATATGGTGTAAAATTTTCGTTATTGTTTAAAATAAATTTAATAAAGATACTTGATAGATCATTTCTCTATATAAAAATCATATAAATTTACAATAGAGAAGTGTTAGATTTATACTATCTAAATTTGGAATTTCTTTTTATATTGTCAGTTTATGTGTAAGATGGGTTTTGAATCTCTTATTGTTGATGATGTAATTATTTATTTCAATTTTCAACTAAACGTGTAATCTTTTACCGTTTATCTTAATTATCATAATACCATCCATCAACTATTAATTTTTTTTTTTTTTGAATGAATTCTTAATACTCTAATCTTACACAAAATTCTTTATACGATACACCAAATGCAACCTAAAAGAATATCAAACTTTCTAAATATCGACAATTGTTCGTTCAAATCAGGATGTTTATCATACTTATCTAATGATACGTGTAAATAAAAAATGCAATACAACTCTCCCATATCGTGAACTACTAAATCCGTAAAAGAACTTCCACATTAAAAACTTTTGGATAACTATAATTTTTGTTAAGTGAACCAAATATTTTATTTATAATAAAAAATCTCAATTTTTTGTTTCATTTTCACTTAAACTTCTTAACTTTTTATTTATAATAAAAAACATGTATAACAACATTTCATGTTTAACTCCCTGGGAATGCTCATTATTACGATGTTATGACAGTGAAACAGTCATCAAGAGTATTAAAGTCGAATAATATCCAGGGTAAAACATTCAGAATTACAATTTTACCCAGTGTAAAAAAAAAATGTACAATGTAAATTGCAATGGAGGAATTAGAAATGTTACAGCTAAAGCAACTGCAAGCATTTAGAATTACATGTAAAATGTACAATGTTAATAGCAATGGAGGAATTAGAAATTTTACAGCTAAAGCAACTGCAAGCATTCATTATCAACCTACTTAGCTCGGCATACAATTTCCTGCAGTATCATCTTCATAAGACAAAATTCATTTATGATGCAACTTCACAACTGTAAAAAAGAGTGTAAAGCTACTGTGTCCGCATCCTACTATTTTCGGCTGCCCTCACTTGATTGAAGTAAGGATGAGCCTGAGATAAAACAAAGATCCACAATTTACCAACCCAACTAACAATCAAGAATTTTAATGTTATCTCAAGCAAGTGTGAATAAACCTATGTTTACTGAATTCTCAACGAGTTTTCTTTTTCTCAGTGCACAGGGACAAGAACAATGTGCATTATTTAGTATGGGAATGTCATACCAAAAATCTCATTCCAAGCATTCATCTAAGACTGGTTCAAAATTACAACTAAAGGGGGACAAAAAAAAAAAATGAAGCGACCTAAGATGAAAATATAAATTGCAATTTTTGGTAGCAAAAGCAACTGAAGCACTGAGTTACTTCCAAAACATGAAAAGGTAATATTGAAATTTACACAGATTATGACATCCAAAATCTGCAAGAAACTTCAGACGGGAAATTAGGAGTGCTATAAAATGATTTAGAATGTGAGAAGTAAACAGATGAAATTTTGGCTTATATGGATATCAAAAAATTCTTAGAAGCAGAGAGAGACGGATGTGATACCAAAAAATAAAAAATAAAAAAAATCATATTTACAAAATGAAACATGCATATTCCATATCTTTCGAACAACAGAAAAAGGAAAATAAAAAGTCAGTCACAAAACACTACCATTGCCTCTTTGGCTGTGGGCCTATCTTGGTGATCATAACGGAGAAGTTTATCAAGAAAATCAATGGCCTGCACAGACATAATAAAAAATATATATTGACAGCTATGCTGTAGCACACCTAATAACTAAGGGAAAACGATATTGAAATGTGGTAGACGGCATAAATAACCTCTGGAGAAACTAGATGTTGATTGTCTGAGTTAATAAATCTTGACCAAGGCTTCCTGCTGTGCCTGAGGAAAGCATACATGTGACAAGAAACAAGATCTCATTCAACAGAATCAGCCTGTTATCAAACTTCTTTTAAAAATTTATCTTTAAATATTTTCAGCTCAGACCCATGTGATATCTGCATTTGGGTAGTTGTGGGTGTGTGTTCAGATCTTTATTTATTTATTATTATTTTGGGGGAGTGTTTGGAGATGAATCATAGTTTACTTGTATACCTTCCAACAAGAGCTTCAAGTTGAGGGTCCAGTTCAAGACGATATTTGTTCAAATATGCATTCAATTCATCTGTACCAAGGACCTGTAATTTCAAAGGTACACAATTGTTATCTGTATTGCCAAAATTAGAAACAATAACTTAGCCCCAGCTTGGCCCCCGTTATTTGTAATTTTAATTGTTAGAATAGTGTTTTTTTGAAAGATGTGTGGTTAAAAAAGAGGAAAAGATTTGGGATTATGTGTAATATTATTTATTGGAGAATGTGTGGTTGATAAGTGAGAGAAAAATGAATTATAATTTTAATGGGGCCAAACGAGGGCATAATACTAGAAAATTCAGAACAGGTAAATTATACAAAAGAACATATGTCCAAGCTGAATGGACTTCTAACACTGAAAACCAAGTTCAAGTCAAAAAGGTCCAAGAATCAAATTGATCAACACTCAACATAAATAGAAGGCTAAATTTTGACTGAATTTCTACTAGCTAGAGAATTTGCCAAATCAGCTTCATACAAATTAATACAAGTCCACAATCACTCGTTTACTATTAAAAAGCAAATACGTCACTGACACGCATGAAATCCTTAATAGATTATTTATCAAGGTTGAGATATTTATATTGAAAATGAATCCAACCATATAAGCAATCTTCATTCTTGCTAGTACCGCAGCAAAATTGTTATGATATGTCATGTGCCATAAAAGACATCGGAGCTTTAGTGTAGAACTAACAACATTCTCAGCTAATGCAGCATAAAGCCAGGTCTACAACAAGTCCTACACAGTAAAATCTATCACGACATTAAAGCATTAGGAAACTTAAAATCTCATACTTCAATAGTACTAAGAATAAAATTATAAATACAAGCCATCATTCATCCTGACTGAAAATGTAGGATTCAAAAAAATACAAGATCTACATCAAGCATATCACATTTATTGGTTCCAAAAAACCGTGTGGTTGGAAAGGATATCACAACAGATGGAATACCTAATTTAATTTGACCTGTTCATAATTACTATCACTTAAGACCAGTGTTCTAAAATAACTTATCAAAGCGCAGCCCATTTTAATAATATTACAAACGCAAATTGAGCCAAACAAACATCAAATTAGTCCAAATCACCCAAGTCCATGAATTATATCCAGTAACATGTAGGTTTTTGACAATTAGAAAAATTAAAAATCAAAACAAATTTTTCGTAAAGTTGCAAACTATCTACGTCGAGTCCGAGCCTCCTTCTTAGGTCTTCCTGTAGTTTTACTACCAAGTGATACTAGTAATGTATAATCTTGAATTATTGATGGTTGTGATGATGAGGAGGAGGTTAACACTGATATGTTATCATCTACAAGAGGTAATAGAAATTTTCGAGTTGAAATAAGGGAGTCCAATGAAGATAATTTTGCATCGAATGACACGAATGATGACTTGGATGAAGAAAAGAAGATTGAATTGGAATTCAATAAAGAGTTAGACAACAATTAGGATGTTCGTGTCTTAACTAATTGTAAAAATTGAATACCAAATAATTGTAGTATTTATGATTTTGAGTAATATGTTTTTGTTAAAATTCGAAGAATATTTATAAAGTTCAAGTATGAAGTAACTGCATGATTTTGAGAATATTTATTGAAAATTATAATTCATTTTTTTCTCTTCTTATCAACCACACATTCTCCAATAAAATAATATTATACGTAATCCCAAAACTTTTTTCTTTTTTAACCACACATTTTAAAAAAAAACACTTTACAATTATTAAAATTTCAAATAATGGGGGCCAAACGAGGGCATAGTCAATGAAATTACAATTATTTTATTGGGATAAGTTGTATGGTCAAACCCATTTAATTTGAGTTTATTTTTGTATTAGATTTCTTATTTCTTATGTTTTATCGGTGTGAACTTTTTATTTTAAATAAAATGATTTAGTGATATATCTTTTGGGAGTCGCGTTCACACCCACCATTGTTATATATTGTCAACGTCGAAAAATGACTAGGTCACTTTTGTTAACTTAAAACTTAATTGACGATTTGAAAGAGGTAATATAAGCTAAGATATGTAAATTGTGCTAAAATAGTATAATATTGCATTAAATAATAAGAAAAGAGTATATTTGTATTAAATGGAGAGATTTGAAGTGAGTTTCATACGATGGTTGAGTTCGGTCATGGGGGACCATTACAATCTCATTTATAGCAGGAAATAGGAAAATTGGTATGTTTTACATCACATCAGCTAAAGTGCTGACCTTAATATGTGTGCCGACGACCTAATTTTGATTAGCTATTGAGGTCAACTTCCATGTGTCATGTCGGAGCTAAGATGGTAAGTTATCATTGCAACACAATTTGGGGCACCCCATGATGTTTGCCACATGTCCGGGGTGATTGGGTTAGATAAAGGTGTGATGTCAGCTTTGGAGTAAGGGAAACCAGAGTGTAATGATGATGTTCCCCAAATAATGACGACAATTCCTTATTCCTGAGCTAAACTAAACTAGTTGTTCCGCCCTGACATGATGACCTTATTATGAGATTTAAACTCAACTTAAACCAATTTTAATTATTTTGATGAACTCTTGTATTAACGGAGGTCAACATATATATGGTTACTTTTAAAAAGAAAATAATATTATATTTTTAATCTTATGTAAATTTACTTGAATAAATAAACTTATATAAAATTAAATAAAAATATCACTCTGAATTCGTCCACTAATATTTATTTTCATTAAATTCTTTTGGACCTTTTTATAAAACCCTAATATTCATAAAATACCTTCTTCAACTAAAGTCAAACAATAATGGAAGAAACACCATTAAAATAAATACATATAGACATAACAATATATGTAGAAGAATTTTAAAAAGTAAAGATTACCTTTTATTTTGGGCTTGATGAATTTAGTATGTAAAGAATTCTTGATTCGTGTTTGGGTTATTTGATAATGTGCATTTTGAATTCAAGTAGTATCAATAAGAAATTTCATTTCGAATTATTTGAGTTTTCTATTGGGATTATTTTTTATTTTTTTGATTTTCTTGAATTGGAAACATTGACGATTATCTTTTCTACTGGGATTATCAAAACAAAAAATTCAATTTTATGCTAGGATTATCTTTTTTTTTTTTCTCTTTTTTTTTTAATTCAAAACAATGGTGGCTAATCTGCTAGAATTATCAAAACAAGTAAAAAAAATTGACAATGCATATTGACGGCAATGATTGAAAATATGAAAGGATTACGAAGAAATTCTGATAGGATAGGTATATAAAAAGTGGAATATAAAATGGTATGAATGTATAGATATATAAAAATGGTGTGGATAGCCATATGAAAGGATTGAAATAATTATGATGAGATAAATTTAAAAAAATGATGTGGATGTATAGTGTTTAAATGAATGAATTTAATAAGGACAATATTGAAATGTGATGTGGATGAAAATAATATTTTTTTTAAAAAAATCAATATGGATAGATATAGAGTGTGATAGATATATAACAATGGTGGATGTAAATAGCTGTTCCATGTCTTATTTTTTCGTATTAAATTTAAATTTATTTCTATAATTGCTTTAAATATATAAGACATTGAAATTGACTTGTTTCTTTAATTTTTTTGAAAAGAATTTATTTTAGCTTTAAATTTAAATTGATTTCAAATTATAATCCAATTGTTTTAATTGATTTTATTGAAAGAGTCGATAAGCAAACCAAACTACGAATTCATTTTTCCACAGCCAATATCAGTTAATTTATGTAGAAGTAAATGAAAATTTAAATTGGCATTATTTAAAATAGTTGTCCAATACTTATATTTGAGTTTCTTGGTATACTATGTTTTTTATTTCTTATTTCTATTCATGTCAACTTTATATATAGTAACGAAAACATCACAAATTCGGTATTATTAATTATAAAACTAGAAATACTTATATTATAATAAAATAAAATAATTGGTGAGTAGTCAACTCTTCGTCTACGTACAACTCAATAATGGTAAAGCACAAGAAGTGAAAATGTGTGTAGTCAATGATGTTTGGCGGGATAATTTGGATAATTTGTTATCTTTCACTAAACATATTCATAATATGTTATGAGTTGCTAATACCAATTCCCCAGTTTTACATTTAATATATGATATGTAGGATACAATGATTGAAAATATTAAAAAAAAAAAAAAAGTATTTGAGCACAAAGGAATAGATATAGTTTCTGGGCATTCAGACTTTTTTGATACTATTCGCCAAGTTTTGGAGAGTAGATGGAATAGGAGTAACACTCATTTGCATTGTATGGCGTACTCTTTGGTCCCTAAGTATTTCAATGAAGCTTGGCTTCAAGATGGAAGTAACAGAGTTCCAAGAATTGCACCACATGAAGATCAAGAAGTTTTGAAGAATAGAAGCAAATGCTTTAAAAGGTTTTTTGAAAATCCAATTGATTTGAAGAAAGCACATGTTGAATTTGGGTCCTTTTCTAGTGGATCAGAGTATTTCAATCAACCCCATGTTATTGACGCGAGAATGTACGAAGAACCAATCTCTTGGTAGGCCAATCATGGTTATTCAGTTCCTTTGTTGCAATCAAAGGCATTTAAATTGCTTTCGCAACAGGCATCCTCTTCTTGTTGTAAACAAAATTGGAGTACATATTCACTCATTTAGAGTATCAAGATAAACAAACTGGTGACAAGTAGGGCTAAAGACTTGGTATTTGTTCATTGCAATCTTCGGCTCGTCACGAAAGGAAGAGGAGCACAAAAATGGGCCACCAAAATATTGGGATTTGTGTATGTATACATATTCTTAAAGTCTTTGTTTCTTTTTTAGAAGTCTAATTTTATTCCATTATATATCTATATTTTTTTGTAGGCGGGAATCAAATTGAATTGGATGAACAAGTAGCATTAAGATGGTGGAACCATCCCTTGATGAGCAAGGATTGGAAGCAATTACTTTTGACGAGGAAGAGGAGTATAGCTTGATTGGGAATGCATTTTAGTTTTATTTTTTAAGTGGAGAACTTTTTTTTATTTTTTATATTATGACATTTTGGATGTTTAACTTTATTTTGAATTGTGTTTTGTTTGAATTTGGATTTTATCATTTGATGCAACGTTTGTATTGCGGTAATTTGCTATTTTGCTTTAATATTGTGGTTATTTGCTTTAATTGAACCATTTTTCTTTGTGTTATTTTGGCGTTATTCTGATATTTTTTCAAGAGAAAAAAAAATTATTTTGTAAGATGTATCCCCGTACTCATATCCAAAATTCGGATCATTTGCCCCATATCTTAATTTTTAAATGACGTGTGTGCATAATTGCGTATTGCGCAACTCTAAAATATAAAGAGCAGGAAAGGGGAAGTGAACACAAACGACAAAGCACGAGAGTAGCTCAACGAATCATCCCCTTGTGGTAATAAATATTGCCCGCCCTTAAACAAGCAATCATAAGTAGAAACAAGATAATAACCAAAAATGAATTACTAATCTACTGTTCTCGCCCAATGGCATCATAAACAGAAAAGAAAAAAGCATGCAATCCAGGAGCGTTGATGGATGGAAGGCAAATACAGAGAAAGGAAAAGTTCATTCATATATAACTAAGATTTTCCATATTCCTGCTAAACTCTATTAAATAAAAAGAGCCAATTAAGCTTTCCGATACACATTCAATTTGATATGAATAAAAGAGTAGCAGAACCCACTCAATCACAAAGGCGAACTTTGATATACTATCAAACAGTACTAGTAGCCTGGAAAGCACCTCAATGTATTGATACCTTGTCCAGCATAAAAATTTTATTCCAAACATGCAAATTCAAGTACAGCACAGGCAATGCTAAAACATTAAACAGCTTCATCTATCCACTTTGAGTCTTGAAGGTCCTTTTTACATAACCTTAAAATGAATGAAAAACTAATTCCCTCAGGTTGCATTTATATCAATGGCTATGAAGTTAAGGATAACAGAGGTTGGACTGATTCCAAATTCATTTCTTTTAAAAGACGTTAATTTTCAGAGTTTCGAAACAATTAGAAGTTAGGTAAGGATGAAGATGATCTCGAA
>CAIGRT010073526.1:0-12159 GCA_903798405.1 Fraxinus platypoda | reverse complement strand
TTTTGTTTTCAATGTATTTAGGACATTGCCAAAGATATCCAGAGATGATTTTGAATTAATATTTCATGAGTTGGATGACAGTCATGACTTCAAGGTTGTTTCTTCATAGTTTTATCCTCTTTGTTTGATGCTGTTGAGACTTGTTTCCTTTGCCATCTTCTTTAGATTTCTGTACAAATGAATTCACGTAGATCCTTGAATCTTCTGTTGCAAATGGACATTTATTTGTATTCTTAGTTATTTATTGTGGACCTTTTTATTATTTTTCACCCTACTTTCGATAGTTTTACAACTCTGTTCCAGAAGACAGCTAAGAGAAGGGAAGGTGTGGTAGTGAATTCGGTGACCAAAATACATGAACCATAGAATAAAAGATCATCCCTTACAGTTTTATTCACCCAAGAAAGAAAGAGTTAACAGTGATTAATAATATAAGCGAGCAGAAGGCATAAATAATGTAAATAATAGAATGTCGAACGCCCAAGGTTTCCACAGCTTAGGTTTTCCCTGCCTTGGCCTTCCCCACCTGCAACCCGCACCCCCGGAGTCCCCCAACTGATCTCTTTCCTCTGCAAAGCCTCCTGCAGCTCCCCTCCCCTCCCCTCCCATCTTTTCTTTTCCTTTTATTTCTCTGTAAGTTTTATTTATTTCAGTATTTGATTGAGAATAAAGTTAAATTTTCCTTTTTTTAAAAAAATAACTTTCTAGCTGTAACATGGATGAAATTGTCCAATGTGTTTCAAGGAGCTACAGATTTGAAAGGATGGGGACCAACTTGCTACAACACCCATAGGTTGGAGACATCCACATCAATTTTCCGTTTAAACTAGTCTTGAAATTTTCAATTTTCATGGAAAATTTACATTTTAACCACTGGGTTTGCAAGGATACCTGAATTTCAAATGTTCATCACCATTATTGATTACAAAGGTCTGAATTTTCATTATTTGGATCTAGTGAAACTATGAGCTTGTAACGTACTACCATTAGAACTTCGAAGAATGATGTGAACTGTATAATCACGTATTTGAGCTTTGCACCTTTTCTGTAAATGTCAATCATTTTATGGTAGGTTAAGGTAGTTCTTGTTTATTATGTTGCTGAGAGTTTATCCTCTGCCTTGGAAATACTTTCTAACTTGAAGTAGTTTGGTTTTGAACTGGTAAAATTTCTCTATTCAAGTTTTGTGATTTTTCTTGTATTATCTAATTTTAGCTTATATACTTGTCTCAATACCTTGTGAATTTAAATATTTATGGTTTCTATAGTTAAACATAATTACAAAATATGGTACTTACTAATGGTGTCTTAACTATTTGCTGCATTTTTTGTTCCTGCAGATTAATTTGGATGAATTTGCTGACCTTTGCAACGCCATTGCACTGAGGTTTCAAAAAGAGGATTCAGTAAGTCCACTTTCCATTGAACTGAAGCTTAAGCGACATCCTTGTAACTTGGTACATTATTTAATAAAAATGAAGGCTTTTGATCTTCATTCCAAGACTGCGTGCTCGTTTTGCAGGTTCCTGTATTCTATAGCCTTCCATTTTACCGTTCACCCGCATCTGAAAGGCTGAAAGACTTTGTTCAAAGTCCGAAATTTGGATACATAATAATATTCATCCTTGTCCTGAATTTTGTTGCAGTCATCATTGAAACAATGGTATGACTGTCAAGTGCTGTCAATATCAAACGAAACCTATTTTATATGATTTAGAGTTAACAATTTCTGTAACATGAGCTCACTGAGGACATATTATATATACAATAACGCACAAATCTAATATAACTATAAATATTTGTAGTTTTAGATCCTATTCATGTTAGTATTAACTTGACTATAACTTGTGAGTAGGACATATCTATCACTGGCATTAATTATTCACAAAATGTTGCTGTCTCTCCCCATACTGTTTTTTAGCCACCACACTCCCTCCTCCTCGAAAGCCAAACAGACGCAATCCAAGAATAAATGAAAAAGAAAAGATGATATATATTGAATGCCGAGAGCTAGGAAAGAAACCATTTGTTGAAGATGAATTTTAAATTAAATAAAAAAAAATTGTTCCCTCTCTAACAATTGAAGGTTTTAGATGATGTGATTCATCATGGCACTAGAGCAGTCAAAGATCTTGAATTCATGTCTCACCTGTCTATTTATGTAAAATTTGCGCATGTCAGGCCTTCAATAAAGAAATCAATCTGCCCTGCATGTGAGGAGCATGAAGGCAAAATCTAAATCTATAAACTTGTCCTCTCTCTATTAGCTTAAAGCTTTTAGATGAGCTAGTTCAACATCGTTTAGTCACATACACTGCCACTGAATTATCTAATGATATATTTTGTTAATTGTGTTTTTCAGCTTGATATACAGAACAATTCTGCTCAAGAGGCTTGGCAAAAGGTGGAGTTTGTGTTTGGTAAGAGCTCTATGAATCTTGGGTCTTATGAAGCATTAGATTCATTGTAGGATACTAGAGTAAGATTGAACCTCATATTATCTGTGTAGTGATCGCAGCTGGCAGAAGTGTTTGCATCACTGTTTCACACTTACTTTGCTTTTCGAAAAGGCAACTTCTAGAGATGAAGATATTCGATAAATTTTAATTAGAAGAGAGTACTTGATATGGTGGATTGGGCTTCCTCAGAATCATGGAAAAGGAACTGATCGTAATGAAAATCATTGTGATAGTCTCTCAACATTAATGAACTTGGAAGCTGATTATCCACAGAAATAAAAGAAGAATAAGAATAAAAATAGCCAACTTAAAACCTTTATGGGTTTGACCACATGGAAGAAAAATAATTCCAGTCCCGTAAAATTATGCACGATGATATAGATTTTGGAATATTCCTGAATTCATCTAATGGATCACTGGAGGGGCAACTTGGCACATCTTCAAAGAGAAAACTTTTTAAAGAATAAGGAATCACAAAATGCTTTCTCACTTCTGGAAAAATACCTTCTCCATTGTCACTTGCACCATTACAAAGAAAGAACAAGCTATCATGACTCAATGAGATTTTCATTAGAAATGTAGTGCCTTACATCTTCCATTGTGACTACACTACAGGTGTGAGACTAGTTAGAATATATAAGCGAATTATATGGACCAGATTAGTCACTTTAAGCTAGTTAGGGACTAATATAGAAATTACATTCTTTATTACTTCACTTGTATATACTTCATTTGTAGAGATAATGAAAGATAACAATTATTCTCTCCTATTCATAACTAGACTTATGTAAATGATGCATCAGATCATAATGGAAGCTGGACCTATTGGATCTTTTCCCGTTACATTCTTCATGACGCATAAACATCACAGGCATCGCTAGAGAGACATTTTGTCAGGTCTCAATACCTCCGGCAGATCATTAGGCTAATTCTTAGAGACTCTTGGAACATGTCAATGCTTTGACTTCGAGATGACGAGTAAAGTAAATTTGAGAAATAAGAATAATATTGATTTGGGTTTCATCTGTATGTGTGCTTGGAGAATTCTCTTTAGACATATAAAAGACCAACAAAGGGTCACATGTCTCTAAATATTTTTCCCGTAGAGCTGTATTATGGTCCTCACATAGAATTTCTGTTAAAAGAGATTTGAAAATAGAACATTGTTAATTTCTTGTCAGAGTGTTCCAATATAGATTGGAATTTGATTTAGACACTTGGATTGACTCCATCCCTAGTCTGTTGGTCAAAAACTTCATTGCTGGTAAACTAATGTCCCATGTGAAAACACTTATAACCTTGAACTACTATAATCTAGTTTGTATTGGGAGTCAACAAATTGCATTTTCTTCCCAGGATGGTTGTACGTAGTGGAGATGGCATTGAAGATCTATGCTTCTGGATTTGAGAACTACTGGAGAGACAGTCAAAATCGATTTGACTTTATAGTCACCTGGGTAATAGGTAAGTACCATCAATAGTTTGATTCCATTCTCTTATCTCTACTCCACCTTACAACTATTATTTAACATGAGTAATAGTGTATTGTAATGTCTGCCATACCAATTTAGTATTTTTATTGTAGTTTCTAAGTCGTATAGGTCTTATGTTGAGGAAATTTTCCATTTTAATCCGACTCTGAATCACTAAGCTGTATTTCCAGAACTAAGAGAGAATATCCCCCATTGGACATTTGTTGTCTTCAACTAAGTTGATCAACCATTCGCAGCAAAAAAAAAAAAATTGTAACTCTAATGGCCGATATTTTGCTGATTATATTGGAATTCATGGTGAATTATTATATGGAAAATGAGAATGAGGTAATAGTAAAGAGGCAAGAAACCACCAGTATGCTTGCAGGTCCAAAAAACTTAAATTAGGAACTAGTTTCTATGGAATATGGATATTTACAAGGAAGAATATGTGATGTTACTACCATCACATCTAAAATCTTAAGTTGAGATGGGCCACATATATTCATATAAATCTATTTTCAACACGCCCTTTCATGTGTCAGCCATGTTAATGTTTTCCATCAAAGTCTAATAGTTGTCAAATTTTAATAAATGGGTGGCAGTGAGACTTCATGCTAGGACTTTTGCATGGATGTGATACCATGTTAACTTTTGAATTACTTCATCTAAAATCTTAGTTTATTAGATAGGAAGACACTTACGTGTAGGTTGGGCATAATTTTTTCCCATAACACGTGCACAATATCATTGAATGGGTGGTGGCGAGACTTGAATCTAGAGCTTTTACCTGCTGTTATATACTGTTGAATTACTTGTTCTAAAAGCTCAAGCTATTAGATATAGTCACATTTATATCATTTAAATATTAATGTCTTCAATGTTAACCATCAAATCTAAAAGAGATGGGCCACATATATTTACATAAATCTTGTCTTCAACCCTTGGCACATTTTTTTATCTTTTATTTTGTAAGGGTTGAACTAATGTGTTTGGGGGGAAAAGATCAACAAGTAGGCAAATGAAATGTATGTTGAGATAATCAGGTTATAGGTTGATGCTTTCTAATTTAGCTTGACTGTTATTCATTCATTTAGGTTTATCCTTCTGTAATAATATTAAGTACTTCTGCAATGAACTTATTGCTAATTGGGCAACACTAGTGGAAGTTGTAATGACGGCGAAGAAGCTGCATAACATTATAAAAGATGGATTAAGGGAGTGGTTCAGTTTCTTTCAAACCAATTTTATTAATATATTTACTGTGTATCGACTGTGTTGAGTCACATGAAAACAAGTATGGCGACAATAAAGAGAACGGCACAGCAACCAAGTCAATAAGTGAAGAGTTCTGCAGATTAGGCTGTGCTAATTTAATTTATTTATGAGCCATATGCAATTACTTTGACAGTCCATAGTTGAGGTGATTGTGTTAGACAATTTACTTGGCATATCAGAATACCTTGGTCAATTTCTACAAGACTAGTACTTCTATCAGTTTTCCTATGTAACTTTTAAAACCTTTGCGATTCTTTTATGAACAGATTTATTTATCGGATTCCACCCCACGTTGGGAACTAATTATTGGCTCTTTCCACAAACATTTTTCTTTTTATCCTTCCCCTTCTTCATCCAAATGAGTGGAATTACTGGTGGGACCAGTTAAGCTCTCTCTAGGCATTTAGGAGAAGTTTCTTACATTTAGGTTGATACATTATTCAACTAAGTGATTGACATTATGTTGTCATTTTTTTTTATTCTTTTTATTTTTTGATTTTTTTTTAATGGAATATGGCTTTTCCTTTCTTCCAATGTATGAAAATAAAAAAGACTCTTTCCTTTCTCTTTTCCTTTTATATGGGTTGATAGGTTGAGTTTGTAAGTGGGTTGGTTGTCCTCATTTTTTTTTCTTTTGCAGTTATTGGAGAAACGGCAACTTTCGTGTCTCCCCATGGCCTGACTTTTCTGTCCAATGGTGAATGGTGAGGATAAGCTTGCGCATATGATTGGAACTTCCATATTGCCAATTTTTTAATTATCCTCTGTGGAAAAAGAGTAGAAAGAAAATATATTTTATTCAAGTTGATAATCTAGATTAACATAGATTTGCCATACCATAGAATTATATATCTTCTTTCTTTTTTCTTCTCTAATTTCCTGACGAATCACAGGTACATTTTAAAAGCTCTTTAGTTTTTTGTTTCCTTTTCATAAGATTGTAATGTGAATTTGCTTATCGTTGGAGATTATCTTACTTGTAAAACTTAAAGAGCTACTTTTGCCTACAGGATTCGGTATCTTCTTATAGCAAGAATGTTAAGATTGATTAGGCTATTGTTGCACGTTCAGCGTTACCGGGCCTTTGTTGCAACATTTTTCACTCTAATACCAAGTTTAATGCCATATCTGGGGATCATATTCTGTGTCATGTGCATTTATTGCTCTCTTGGTGTACAGGTACCTGATTGCTTCTAATAATGTATTTTGAATCTTTCTTTTAATTCCCTTTAGCTTGATATTGCTTGAGGTACTTTTCACAACTTTATAAGATAATGATCTTGAGTTCATTTCTATTTAGTAGATGTAATTGGCAATCTGCAAAGTGTAGCTGCTTATTAGGACATGACCTGTTCATAAAAATATGGATATTTCTTCCTGTTTCATTTCCTTAATTTCTTTAACTTTGTGAAGCATTTATTTTCTTCTTCAATTTGCAGATCTTTGGGGGGATTGTCAATGCTGGAAATCCAAATCTTGAAGGCACCGATCTCAAAGATAATGAGTATCCTTCATCATGAATGATGCTCTTGTAGATTTTATAAAACAATTTTACTGAATTCTAATCTTTAATCCAATCTATCTCAATATTATGGCTATCTTAATTTAATCGGTAAAGATGTATTATCTATTCGAGCATCTTTATTTCAATCAATAACAAAAAATAAAAATAAAAACTAGCACTCAGTCGTAATGAATTTTGAATTGCGCCACTCCACTAGATCCATCATTAACTCTACCAATAGAAATTGCCAACGAAAATCATTTATTGTTTCTTGTTGAGATGCTATTTCTCCATTAATTATCAATTTCCTGGTTCTAATTCCTTGACAAATTTAAGCTACTTACTCTTTAACTTCAATGACTACCCAAATGGGATGGTAACACTTTTCAATCTACTAGTTATGGGGAACTGGCAAGTGTGGATGGAGGTATTGCACATAAATCATGATTTTCACATCTTCTGTGATCGAATGATCATTCACTGATTTTCAGTACTTACCATTTGAGTGGAACCAAGTTTCATTTCAATTGCATACTTCAATTGATATGGGTTTATAATATTTGTTATGCATAACAAATAATGGAGTGCCTTCTTCAGGGAAGGCTGGGCTGTTATCTAGCATTGGCGTTAGTGAGCTTGAGTCCCAGAATTGGCCAATTTAGTATAGGTTGAAATATTATTACTTGAGCAACATAATTAAAAAACATGAGATCAGTATTGGTTAGCTCATAGACAAGCTTTACAGTCTCAGATGCTTAGAAGACAATTATGAGATCAAGATATGATAAAGAATACATGTATTTATTCCAAATAGTTCCTTTTATTCTTCACCTTAGGTATTGTCCATCATGCTACCCAACCAACGATGTCCTGAATCTGAGCAATTTCCTCCTCAAATAAGCAGTCTTGCAGGAATATGTTAGCCAATATAGAGGAAAAACAGGAAAGGGAAAAAGGATGTTTGAAAAAAAAAAAGGAATGTAAAATTCCTCGTCTATGTACGATGCTGAACATGTATCAACCTATAATATAGTTTATTAATGGACATACATGTGCTACCATATTAGAAGAGAATTTTTTACCCTTTTCATCTTCCTTTCTTCCCTTCTTTTCTTTCTTTTTCTTTTTTGAGTGTGTGTGTGTGTGTGTGTGTGTTCACATGGAAAGGGTGTGAGAGTGGAGATCAGCTCTTTTGAATTGGATGATATTTTTAAGGAGCCTAAGTTTATTTTGGAATAGATTTTATTTTTATACATAGGTATATGCCAAAACTTATGATAATCCATATCCTCTTTTTTACTTGGCATTGCACCCGAACGTTATAAATGAAGTTCCTGTTAAATTGTTAATGGACAGCTGCAATGTGTAGTATAGCGGCAATAATGTCTTATTCTGTCATTTTCCATTATGTGATTGTAATAACTGATGGTTGAAATTTCAGGGCTACAAAGATTTGACTGGAACTGCATGGTCTTATGCATACTTCGTCAGCTTCTATCTTATTACAATCTTACTACTACTGAATTTGGTAAGTTGTAGCTAATTGCCAGGGTCCTGTCCTACGGCCTCTGTCAATTGAAATACTAAGTAGTTTCACTGACATGTCTATGTTGTTGTGCTTCTTATAATAATAACAAATTTGATAGAAACTGTATTTATGTTCGGTATTGCTATATAAATCAAGAAATTTGGGGAGAACTTTTCACATTGCATATGAAAACTTGAACTTTTGGAGAACAATTTGCCTATGTTTGGCCCGCATTTTTTCAAAAACTCATTTTCAGCCGGACATTCTCCCATAAATAATTTTACAGGTAAATCGAAAACTTTTTCTTATTTTTAACCACATATTCTCCAAAAAATACTATTCCAAAATACATTTCCTACAAAAATGTGGCTCAAACAAGGGTTTTATATGCTTAAACAGACTGTATATACTTTTACGCATCAATTTCTTTGAAATTTCACTCTTATATATGATGCGGAATTTAGCTAATGTGATTATAAAGCAGGGTGGAAATAGAGAAAAAGTGAGACTACGCGAATCCTTGACCATTCGAGTGTCACTAAATAAAATTCGATTTTTTTATAGGGACTTAAATAGTAACAAGAAACAGTTTTACTCATTAAGTAAATAAAAAGTGGTTTTAACTTCAATAATTAATTGCGAAATCTTAATATTAAAGAATAATGCATTGACGTAANCTTAAAAGTTGTATTTCAAACACAATATAATTTATTAATCCTAGCCCATTGCCATCTCCACTTTGACTGTCTCGAACCATCAATTACCTGAAAGGGGAAATATCATGGAGTGAGATTTATAAAATCTCCATAAGTACGCCATAAATTATTATCGTGTATAACTTAAATGAGCATAATAATCATAATCAACATAATGGAGACACAAGAATTTTACCGAACATGGATGGTAAGAATTCTTACGTGTAGCGCTACTAAACTCCAATCTCCTTAACATAATCATAATCATATTGTACCATATGGGACCCATAATAATTTTCTGGAAATTTATAACATAATAATAATCCAAACATAGGTAATATACTTACAACGAAATTTAAAAGAAAGAGTAATAGAGACTGAATAAAATTGCTTGATCCCTCTTAAAATTTCCACCTCGGCTACGTGCGTGTATGTGTATATTATTTAGACTGAAAAAAAATAATAATGAGTGGTAGTATGTGAATGTGAATGTGAATGTGAATGAGGGGCTTAAATAGGACAAGACTAGGCATGCATCATTAAGGAAAAACCCATGATGGTGGAAAGGCTATTAATTCTAGCATTGAAAATTGTTCCTTGAAATTTGTGAAATGAGCAAGAATCTCTCCCTCATTCCTCACGTGAATACTACATTCTATATACACATGTATTCACACTACACATTACCCTATGTTTGGTCAATCATGAATATAACAAAAAAAGAATATATCAAGGATTTCTATATAAGGGTTTGATCAAGCATTCAACCCTTCTTCAAAGAGCAAAACGTGTGAGAATTAGCATTTATACTAAGTTTGCTACAAGGTTCTAGAAGATGGATTAACCCTCAACTGAGCCCTAAATTTTCATTTCTCATAATTAGACATTTAGACCCAGAAATTCGGGTGGGGGTGTTATAAAAATAAAAAGATGAGAAATGTTAACAAGCATCATTTGCCTCATTGTAATATGGATTAAACAAATTACAGGACTAGCATGGGAGTTCTAGATTTCATTTAATGGATATCCATGTGTACTTCGTTATTTAGTCGTGGACACTTATTTAAGCTAATTTGTCTTATTGAGTTAGCTGAGTTAAAAGTATAATGATAATTTATCTTTTGTTTGAATTTTAGACATTTCTGCATGATAATTATCTAATAGTGCAAACATTTAGAAGGGGAAAGGATTTTATTATTTCTTTTGGAAGGGACCCTTCCGTTCAAATTTTTTCCTTTATAGAAAAGTGGGAACAGGCAGAGGAGATTTTCTTCTTCTGTGATCTCAAATGGTTATTGTAAGTTAGTTAAGATTTCCTTGTTAGATTGCCAAAACAAATAGTAAAGCTGAAATCAAGAGACTTAAACTGAGATACTTGAGTTTCAAATTCATCACCATTTATTTATTATTTTGAAGTGTTTTGTTTGTCAGACCTTTTCAGGAATTATTGAAATTCATTCTATCTATCTTGTTTTACTGAATCCCTTTCTGTCAATATTGTGAAAAATAACTTCATAATCTTTTCGAAAATATCATTTCAGGTTGTAGCATTTGTATTGGAGGCTTTCTTCGCTGAAATGGATCTTGAAACTTCTGAGAAATGCGAAGATGCAATTGGCAAGGTTAGTGAAGAATTTGTGAGTTTCTATTGTGGTCAAAGAAACAAGTGATAGTTTAGCCATGTGAAGAGTCCATGTAGTGTTTGTTAAGAGTATAGCCCATTTAGTTATAACTACCTAAGAATTGTATTTAAGTCTCGTGTGGTTCATGCAGACCAAGATCTTATACCATAATAAAATACTCAAAATTAAGCTCGTGGATTTATAAATAAAACCCACTAATAATTAGTGGAAAGATCACCAGACTCGTGCTCATTTGGGAGGTTATAATTTTTTCAATGTGGACAAGCTGGGCAATACTCCTTGCCCATGAAACTCCCATTTGTACGTGAAGAGGTCAATCAATTAAAAGGCACTTTGGCTCAATCAAGGAACAGAAAAAAGATGCAGTCACGGCACAAACAAGGGAAGTGTATAAATTGATGAAAGCTATATAAACATGACTTCTCCAATAATTTTTTCAAGTGTAGCTTTGATACACTGTTAATTGAACACCTAATTTTTTAATCTTAAGTTGTGAGAGAGAAATAAGTCATTTATTTAATGTCTTCAAGCTCATTATAGATTGTGTCTTCTACTTTGGAAGGAAGTATCTTAGAAATGCAAATGATTTCCAGATTATTTTCATATTTAGCTAAGCTAATCTTAAAAGGTGCTTATTTTTGTTGTAAGTATATAATAAGCACCTTTTAAGCTTAGCCAGACATGCTCTATATGTAAAAAAGAAATCATAATTAATTTAGCATCTCTAAAGAAATTTCATCCTACCTGTTCACCTTTTCAACATTCTTGTCCATATTCAGATAATGCATTCTGTGTGAGTACTTACATATGGAAAAGTAATAGGTAGCACAGTTTATTTATCATCTCCGAGTCCCTAATGGAAAAGAATGATTCCAATTTCCAGTAACATTTCATATGTTAATCTGTAGAATATTATGTGATGCAATCATATTCATTTTTTATGATAATTCTACATAAAGTGTTAGCATCCCTATTTTAAATTATGGTTTTGCTGGAGTAAACAAATTTTTGAAGCTGATTGAGCTCTGCGTTGCTGTAGCTTGGAAAGAAGCACATTCATGTATGTGGGTTTGTTATTCGGCCCATAATTCATGGATTTGTTTATATGATTTACCTTACAGCCATTCATGTCCATACTTTTGATTTTGAATTGATATGTAAGCACCACTAAATCAACCTGTATTCCTTCACAATCCAGGATGAAAATCAAAAGGAGCGACGACGACGTAATGTGGGGTATGTGTAATTGACTTGATACTTCTCAGAAATATCCCTTTATAAATTTATAATGAAGCTTAATCCGAATCAACATTTTCCTGTTTTTCCCCAATTTTCGCAGCACGAAGACGAGGAGTCAGAGAGTTGATGTGCTTCTCCACCATATGTTGAGCGCTGAGCTGGGAAAAACGGAGTGCTCCTCCCCCTAAACTTGGTATATTTCTTATCCTTGCAGGTAATTTCTTGAAAGCCATTTTTGCTTTATTTTTACTGTTACGACTTCCTGGGGAATTCTTTAAGGCAGCGTTTTCCATGGATTTCCAACTTGTGTAGTGTTTGATTGGCGAAATTTTCCCGGGAAA
>CAIGRT010073519.1:0-12124 GCA_903798405.1 Fraxinus platypoda | reverse complement strand
TTTTTTTTTTTTATTATCTTTTTTTGCATGAATTAAAGAAATGATTCCAATGGCAGAACTTTGGCCATGTAAAGTTAGAAGCTTCATCGATATTTGAATTCTTCTCCCTTTAACTTTTCTCTCTCTTATGCTTCAATTTTGGTAGGATTTTACATTCTCCCTGCAACAAATAAAGGTCGTCCCTCCTTAACATAAGCCCTTCTCACCGGCTTTTCTACCATCATAAACCCCAACTACAAGTTTTTTTTTTCAGGTGTAGCTAAAAAAGTTGATAAAAATAAAAAATTTAAATCAAAATTAACAATTAATTTTAACTAACAAATTTTGTGGGATCGACAACTTTCATCAGAATTATTTTATGAACTTTTATTAAAATTTACTAAAAAAAATGATATTTAGCAAAACCAACGAGACTACGTGTAAGTTATAAGTAAATCTTAGGACTTGTTTTATAAAACTATTTTTCAGTTGGTCAAATTTCATTTTTAATCATACATTTTATTTCACCCATAAATCCACTTTTTAAACGCGCATTTTTTGGGATTCATCAACTTTTGTCTACACTTGCTAAAAATCGGCTTCAAACAAACACTTAGGCCCCGTTTGTTTTTGATTAAAATTAGATTTTAATCTAACTTAAAGTCAAACAATCAATATTAACCACATCTTTCAGGAGTCCCACAACTTTTCAGCCACACGTTTCAAAAACTTCTATCACAATCTACTAAAAATCTAATTTTAATCTCCACCAAACACCCACTTATTCTTGATGAGTAATTGAAACTTCATTAATTAATAGTTATATTTATCTTCTTTACATCAAAAATCCTGGTCGATTAAAAAAGATAGTTCGGTCCGAGATTCCATGAGCAAGAATTATGGTGGGATTGGAATGCACCCTTTGCCGAAACCACACGGAAAGAGCATTAAAAGTGGTCAAAAATTACACAAAAATGCAAATGGATGAAGAAAGAAGAAGGAAAAGAAAATTCATTGGGGGAAGAAAAGAAGCGAGTTCTGGAGTGAGTTGACTCAGTGGGTAAGAATAAAGTCACAAGTATTGATACCATGGAATATGAAATGGTAAAGAAGAAAAAGGAGCATGAAAGTTAGATACTCTTTGTCGGTTTTCCGTAACAGAAATTCTTCGAACAATCTTCATTAGTACTTATTTAGGTTTCATTTGGTATGTCTTCTGCTTCTTGTAGAGGAAGTTCCTATAAAATTACGTTAGATTAACTTTTTTTAAAAAATTCCTAATCAAACAAAATACAATTATTCAAACGCGTTTAAAAGTAACTTTTGACTTTTTACGGTTCTGCCAAACGGAGTGTTATTATATATTCACCAATGATGTAGGGTTAACTAACTTAGAACAACTAGAAAGCAGTGGTCAAAAAAGTTTGTTGAATTAATCACTTGTACTTATGACAAAACAACAAACATAAGATGCTGCAAAAGACTGAAAAAGACCCACATAAGATGCATCAAAATAATTAGGAATTGGGAAAACTTCACAGCCTAACATACTATACTACTAAAACGTCTCATTTAAACGTTTAAACTGTTAAAAATTGAACATATTTATTTATTTAAATTAAATTTTAAACACGCCCATATCTTGCAGCTCAATCTTATTTGTTTATTAAAGACGTATATAATTTTCATGAATGGTGCGACGGTGAGACTTGACCCTGAACGTTTTCTAGCTCTTATTATTAACTCTTGATTTTATGTCTCTGCTTGGTTCTCATTTTTTCCTAAACTGATTTTCAACCATATATTTCATGGGACCCACAATTATTATCAATTTTTATAAAAATCAATTTTTTAACAAAATCAAACACGGGCAAAAATCTTGTACACTTTAACATTAACAGCAATCAAATTACATGATGAGTCTACTTGATGATGGAACAATCCAATTAACACAATTAATTCAATTCATTGTAAGTAAAACAGAAAGTGTAGTGAGATATTAATTAACAAGAGTAACATGATTATATATTTGCTCAAATGGAGGATTAAAAACTCAAAAATCTGGCACTAATATGCATTAATTTTACAGATTATGGTAGCCATAAGTTAGTATAATTAACTTCCAAATGCTAAGATCGAAAACCCTAAACCTTACCCTTAATTATCAGTATGCTTGATATGGGATAATTCACCCAAATGGCGAGCTTCTCCCTTGTGGCATTCCACCAGCACTGATAGCAGTGTTCATCCTCTCATTTGAAAACGCTGCCCTACGCGGCGAGGGCCGCTCCAGCTTCGCCGCCGTATCGAATTTCTTCTCCCCCATAGCCTCACCAGAAAGAATTGGCTTTGTTTCATAAATATCTGAAACTGAATCAAGATCATTCCCTCTATGATCAGACGATAGTGGTGCAATCTGAATTTGATGATCATCCTGTGAACCAACAGATGCTGCTGTACCCAATTCTTGCAGCCTCAAATCATCAGACCAGATTAAAGGGCTCTTCCCATTACTGTTATTATATGGATTAGGCCTTTTTTTGTTGCCCATAAGGAAGGTATCGTTATTCGGCATGAATGTATCCATGGATGATCTGTCCATGCTTTGATGAAGTTCAAGTTGATCATTTCCATATATGTTGAGATCTTGAAGAGATAGAAAATTCATCGGTCCGAATTCTTTCATGCCTGAAATTTCCGGCACGCCTTGTGCCTGAAACTTCATCCCTGAAGCAGCCATGTTCTCGCCGGCTAGAGTTTGGCAAGCTTTCTCCAAAATAGTCTGCATATACTTTCCTTGTGCTTCAATTCTCAATTGAAGGTGTCTTTGAACCTGCAAAATGTATATATATTTTAGCTCAAAAACTACATTTACATACATATATATATATATACAGAATTTATTGGTACCTCTAATTGTTCATGAAGTCTTCTATTCACCTCCATTTGCATCCTAATTGCATCAGTGATTTGAACATTATTGCTACTGTTAAATTCATACATTCCACACATCCCATAGAAAAACCAAGACTCAAAAATCCTTTTTCAATGCGAGTTTAAACCCACAAAATATTTTTCTTTAGCAAAACCAATAAAAGAAAATAAGAAAAAAAAAAGTATTTAAATTGATTTGAGATGTCGCATAAAAGGGAAAAAAAAGAAGTAAAAAGAAACACAAATTAATACGTACTCGTTCATGCTACGGCCCATCATTCCAGACGAAGATGCATTGTTTCGTTGATGTTCTAAAGCCGAAGCTGGAAAAATTCGAACAATTTGAATATTAATTACTCTGAATTCGTGTAAGATTGAGATGGATAGTAATAACATAGACAAAACAGTCACCTCTTTCACCTTCTTTTAATGAATGATCATTGAACTCCTTGTGAGGCTGCTTTCCCAGCCTAAATTTCTAATAAAAAATATAAAAGAAAAATCACAACCCTGAGAAGATGAAAACTGGAAAGAGAAAGAACGTGAAATTATTACCTGAAGATGGCTCTTGAGATGGTAGAGAGTAAGACCCTTAACACCCATAACTCTCATGATAGTCTTCGGCGTGGCCTCTACAGAAAACAAATAATTAGAGAAAATTAAAAAAGATATGAAAATGAGGGGAAAAAAAAAGGTGATGAATTGAAAAGAAGAAAATTATACTATCTGGGCCTCCGAGCTGTGCAACAGCATCGACGAATCGTTCATGGAGTTCGACTGTCCACCGGAGACGAGGCTTTGGATCAGTAGTGAGGACGAGACCCGAGTCGCCTTGAACGCACATGGGCCTTTCATGAGAATTCATAGTTGAAGGCTTCTTTGGATGGAACATTCTCTTTCTCTCTCTACTTTCTCAAACACACACTCTCTCTCTCTAACAACTCTTATGAAAATACAGAGAGATTCAAGAACAAATGCGATGAATATAAGGAGAAAAAGGTACAGTTTTGATGAGCAGAAAGGTCATCGCCAAATCGACTGCACCAGGCACAAGTTAGCCCTAAAAAAAGAAAATGAAATTATGTGATTAATGGATTTTAATTCCTACCAAACATGGCTTAATCAATAATTTCATCCTATAAAGGGCAAGGTCACGTACGGAGAGCGTGTTTAACACAAAATACTCGTACTCGAATCATAGGATTTTAATTTTATTCCTTCCTTAAAGCTTCTACGCTATCCCATCTCCAAATGAGGTAACCTTTATTTAATTTTCTTTACTCGTTTACTTAGAAGTTAGGTTGACACCCGCCCCGCCCCGCCCCGAATCTACATTACATGTTATTTTCATTTTTAATAAAACTTGTCACGTTGAGTGATTTAAAAAAAAAAAGAGAACTTACTGTTCAATTTTAACTTCTAAAAGTAACATGAAAATTTTATCTAGTGATATATATCTATCTCACAAGTTAAACCAAAAAGAAGAAAGTAATTTATAATATTTTTTTATTCTTGGAAGGAAGAAATTAAAGGTGCACCTCCATCTAAGGTGCAGTCCATACTTTACCAAAAGAGCTCCCTCTCCCCCTCTCTCTCACACACACTATTATTTTAGGTTATCATTTTTATGTTTAAACTCCTTTAGTTAATTTTAATCACTCATTTTAATAGAAATTTAGAATCCATAGCTTTTGTCAACTTTTCAATCTCTCATTTTATTAACTTTTATCAAAATTTACTAAAAATTTAATCTTAGCTAAACCAAATGGGGCAGACATCGATCTTGTAATGTGAACAAGTGAATGTAAATGTTACATTGTTGATTTTCAACGGGGAATTCCTAGTAAGTGCAAGTCATTTGCTCGTGTTTACGTCCTTTCCCTTTGTACACACCGACCTTTGCTCTTATCGATTCAATGGTTCCATGAAATGTTCGGATGAGGGTGTGGATGTTTGCTCTCCGCAACATCGTGATAAATTCACTAAATCTTATCTCTTAAATAAGGAGAAGTCATAATAATGTTTTCGTTCATGAATTCATGAATACCCATCTTGCCACCTCACCGGTGGACAAGATATCTCTTGTCCACTATGGACGAAAGATCAATCATGTGTATATCTGTGTAGAATTTACACCTTTTGTTAGCCCTAAAAGTTGAATACATGATTGCAGAGCTATTTATTCTTCTCAATAATGCTAAATGTACATTCCACCCCTTACATGATTTTTGACATCTCTTTGTTTTCAAAAATTGTGAACGAAAAAAATCTTTTTTTTAAACTGTCCAATGGTGTGTTATCATGTAACATAAAGTAAATAATGTTGTACATGTATAATGATTGTTATTCCTCTAATTATGTGACACTTCTTTAGGTATGTACTTTTGTAGGGGCGGGGGCCTGGGCTATGCATGCAATGATATATGGCTACTAGAGGTTGCACTTTAAGCTTCTGCAGTTGTAAATCTTGCTTTAAAGCATTGTACTTTTCTTATCTGTCGTGGTACGACTCCTTATTAGGTAATTATATCCTCAACCCTGTTCGAAGTAGGGTTACTGACTCTGACTACCTCTGACTACCAGAGTTGTCTCAACATACAAGACACATGTCCCGAAATGGATGACAATGTGGATGACCGAACACTCACAATAGGGGCCCACTTTTTTGGTTTTTGAAATTTTTTAATCACATGGGGCCCCACATGCACGTGAGAGGTTAATGTCAACCTCCATTGTCATCCATTTATGTACAAATGGAATTGCCCTTGGAGAAATATAGACAGTAGAATTTCTCATTTTTATTGTCTTCATTAATTAAATTAATATACTGAAATATTGGAAAGCTTACAAATTCAGTTTTTTATTTTTATTTTTTTAATATGGTTTATATGAGACAAGAAAATAATTATATACAAGATTGTTCTATATTAATGTATTAAATCACGCAAGAAAACAACTTAAAATCTTGATCACTAAGAGAATTATTTGAATTATTGTAATCAGAATCAGATCGAATGTGCATACGTTTAAAGAAAATTATATTCTATACATCTTGTATTTTTTTTGAGATAAAACCCTAAAATAATTGTCGCGATTTTTCTTTGATACATATAATAATGTTCAAATCACCATGTATCAATCTAATTAAAACACTACACATTTTGTAGTAAGTGAAATACGATATTGTATGAAACGAAAAAAAAAAATTTAAATTAAATTAAATTAAGAGTTTGTTTGGTAGGGATTTTTTGGGGAAATAATTGATTTTGAATAGTGATATGATGGGAAATGTGTGGTTGAAAAAAAAAGATAAGATTATTGATGTGATGGAAAATATTATTTTATTGAAGAATGTGTGGTTGAAAATGAAAATTGATTTACTGTAGAATTGGAGAATCTGTACCAAACGGGGCCTAAATGACTAGTTTATAGATTAAACACGAGAATTTTTGAATTCATATTTTTTAAAATTCGATAAATTATAGGGATGCTTTTATAATTCCAAAAATTGAAATATAAATGCCATGTATGTATAACAAAATTTGAATGCATAAAGTGAAATAAATATACTTTTTTTTTTCGTGTAAAGAATGTAGGGGCTCAATCTCTAGTGCTTTTGTGGAATAGAAGATGTCCTTGCATGCCCATGCAGTGCCATCAAATTACCCCACAATACATCTGGACAAATCAGACTTAGCCCCAAGAACTTGTCATCGGTCCGGTCCATGTATATCCCCTAGTACTTAAAATCAATTTAATTAATCAACATGATTAAGTAATAATTAGGACCCATCTGGTAAGATTTTTGAAAAGTTACAAACTGTTTTTGAGATTAAGAAACTACTTTTGAACATTTCTTTTTTTGATAATTTTCTATAATTGCTTTATCGACTAGATTAGCTTCCTTAGAAAGCTCTTCTACGAAAAGCAGAAATCATGTCGAATGAACCCTTATGTAAATATATTTCCTCTGATCTTACATTCATCGTTGTGATGTGTTTTTATACGTTAAATTGAGTTTTGAATATGATCATACATAACTAAGAAAGACAACCATGTATATAGTTTGTTTCTTGAGGTACTAGACACTATAAAAGAATTAAAACAAATTCAATATTGTACAATAAACGTATACAAGGTATTCGTAATTTTTCTTAATGTAAATTATTAATATAGTAAAACATACACGTCCGACCAATGCAGAAAAGACACGTCAAGATTTCAGATGTTTGAAGAAGAACCTCAAATAATACACCTTTACTCTAAAGAATAAATTCTTCCTTCATTCACAACCAAAGGAAAGATTCTTGCCTCAAAGTGTTAAATTTCTTATAATTGTCTTTCCTAACTGTAGTTTTATCTTTTCAAAGATTTGGCAACACTGGTCTTCTGTTCACAACTTCTCACGCTCTTTTGTGCATCAAAAACCGTCGCACCGGACTTGCTTAGTGCGGTTTATCCCTCCTGTGTGGTTTGCGGGCGACTGCACATGGAGCGAGGTTTACCTAATGCGCATTCACAGTGGTCGGGCCTTCGCGACGGATAGCGGCTGCGGGTTCCTACGTCAATTAAAAAAAAAATGCTGTGAAAAACCCATTAAAATTAAATTAATCAAAGTTAGACAGCTACAAGTACATACAGAGAGATCAGCCTCCAATAAAATTGAACCATTTACATCTTGGCACACTATTAGAAGAAAAGCAGTTAATTAATTTATTAATTATGTGTTAATTAGAATATAATATTGAAATAGATGTCCCATTTCAAAAGTTGTTGAATATAAAGGTATGGTTTTAACACTTGGTAGTTCTAATTTGTTTCTAAACCATAAATTTATTTTAGGACAAAAAGCATGCATAGTGGAATGGAAATTGGGACATGTTTGCTTAAATTTTAAGCATCTATATATGCTTTGGGAATTTATTCTTAACAATGAATATATTTCTTTCAGGTGAATTTGTGGGACCATATTCCTCTAACATTCTACCTTTACTAGTCTTTCTCCTTCAATTTTTTTTTAATATATCATCAAGTTACTTATAATATGGAATTACATATATACTACACACCCCACCCTACCCCCACCTCACCCCAACCCAACCCATGTTAGGGGTGTTTTGGCTCACCTTGCCTCCTTGACTAGTTGAGTAATGAATTTATCATGAGACCCAACTTGTCATACAATCTTAATAAAAAAATAAAATTGACAAGCTACAAGCGGTGGGGCGAGCCGAGCCACAATTCGATGAAGCAAGCCGATTCGCCTGGTGGACTGAGCCAAACCCGCTGGTGGGGAAGTCTAGCTGATCAACTGGCTCATTTAACATCCCTACCCCATTCACACACCAATTTTATATATATATATATATATAATGAGTACAATTGGGTTTAAAATGATTATAAGTTGAGTCTCGTTGACAGCCCATAATTTGTGCCGAGCCAACTCGGATTTCATCTACATTGACTCACAGGTTGCTAAGGAATCTGATTCGTGCAGGACCATAAAATTTTTGAAGCCACTAACTCCTTTCTATCTCAAAAGTCAAAACTTCGAGCAGTTTTTGAGAGCTCTAGTTACTAAACCGATCCCAGTTACAAACTTTTTTTCTAATAAGTTACATAATATTATTCCCATATCCAAACGAAAATAGAACTAAGAATAGGCAAACCTAACCTTAGAAGAAGTCAGCCTTTCATAAAGAGTAACATTCGACGTCCAAAATTGAAGGCACAAAAAAAAAAAAAAAGTCCTCTTGCAACCAGTCCACCGTGCCTAATGGCACTTATTTTAGATACAATTGGAACAAAGATCTTTCAGCAGTTCAGCATCTACTGTACAGGGATCTCAAAAAAACCAATATGAACTAGGTTTTCGACTCAAACACTGGTGTTTTAGCAGCAAAGTATGATACATAGTGTGCCGATTTTCTTAGGAGCAACCTCGATAGTTCAGCTCAGTTCATATTCCCCAAACATACATATTTAATCTGCAAGAGAAAACCGAAAATGTGTCAGCCAACTGACATCGAAATAATATAAGATGAAGCAAAATGTGGAGCATTTTGAAGTTTTAGATGTGCAATGCTGTCCTACAATACATATTATTAGAATTGACAGATGCAACAAGCCTATGACAACAAGAGCAATAGTGAAACGCCTAAACTCGATGAACCATGGCCTCCACAGGGCAACAACGTTTTGGAGGATGTCATAGCAAAGGGACTTGGCAGCTGAACCAGGCACTTTGCCTATTAAAAATCACAAGACGGATAAACACAGCAGATCCTGGAAAGATCCCTGACACCAATGACTTGAGAATAAATCCTACCAGAAGGTGATTGCTACAGCTGAAAATACGGTTGAAATAGAAATCCATCCAATGTGTCGTAAATTTTAATGGTTCTCAATTAATCTAAGATCAAAAGAGAAATAAAAGAGAAATTCACAAATTTGGCAAAACAAGGATTTTTTGTATTTGTTATAAATGAAGTAACATTATAAATACACATACTTCCAGAAACTCCTCAATCCCGTATTTTGATCCTTCACGTCCAAGACCTGATTGTTTCATACCTCCAAATGGAGCCACCTACATGAAAGGATAACAATTAAATAACAAAAACTTCACCATTTATATCTTCTCAGCCACTAGATGCAGTTTAAAACACACCTCAGTCGAAACCAATCCTTCATTAACTCCAACTATTCCATATTCAAGAGCTTCAGCTACACGCCAAGAGCGTTGAACATTTGTTGTGAAAAAATAGGCGGCCAGCCCTGCAAATTACATATGCAAATTTAGCATAGGTACAAGGCACATTCTTCTACTACTAAGAATTCACCATAGTTTCCGACATTAGGAAGTTCTTTGATTTAGGCACGCTCAAAGGATTGTAATGCGTTTTTTATCTACTGGCAACGAGCACAATTTGTAAAATTCTAGTTTAGTATATGGAGTCATCCAGGAAAAAACAAAAGACCTGCATTGGTATCATTGGCCAAGCTGATAGCTTCTTCCTCAGTTTTAAATTTCAGAAGAGGTGCAACAGGACCAAATACTTCCTCCCTGGAGTGGAAAGCCATTAGACATTAATTACAGATATAGTTGCTAATCGAAAAACGAGGTGGCATTACATATGCAGTACAACGGAGGACTCCATTTCATTGGAATATAGCTAATTCCCAAAATGTAAGAGGTCAAATACTACTGAATAATATTTTCTTTTACCGTTGCTAATATTTCTTTTGATGTTCATTACTAGGGGAAACTGACACAATTATCGTATTAAAATTTCAGAAGGTTCGTATGGATACTGATTAAAAGAATGTCATGGACATATTACAAAGCATAATGGATCCTGTGAATGCTTTGATCAGTACTAAAAATTACCATTAGTAGGCATCAGATAGATATCAAGAGTTCATAAACTCCATTCTTTATTATCATATATATATATATATATATACATACACACACACACAATGGAAAAGGCTGTGTACAGAATAATGCATTTAACCATCATATGCAAAATAGGCAACAACCCAATAATTAAAGCGGAAACTTTTGGGATTTCTCAAGACATCCAAATTTTGATGCAACGTTGGACTCATATTTATATAAATTTAACAACTGCAAATTATATGAATATTCTGAAGCTTTCAACATTACCTGGATATGAGCATCTCACCCTTCACATCAGTCATCACAGTAGGTTCATAAAAAGTCCGTCCAAGACCGTGTTTCTTGCCGCCAACAAGGACTTTAGCTCCCTAAAAGCAACAAGCATATCATAGTATAACAAGTGTAAGAACTATATAACTTCACCAGAAATTTCTTCATTCCATCTAAATGGAATTTTTTATATCTATAGACATGCTAGATATTGCTTACTGATAATTTGTAATACAATGTTATTTTCTGCCAGGGGGGTCAACAAACCTTCGAGATGGCATCTTGCACCAATTTTTCAACCTGTGAGAAAATCCCGAGGTGTCAAATAAGGTAGATTTGGCAAAATTACAAGTATCATGGCACATTGCATAACACGGATGGGAATTTTAAAGCAGAAAACTGACCTTCTGCACTGCAGCATCATTAATTAGCGGGCCCTGCAAAAGAAATAAACAGTAAGTGCAAACTAGATCTGTGAGTTCCTTAGCATTATGAAGATAGAGAAAACCAGTAAGTGGTAAACAAATTGATGGAAGATCATAGCAAGTCGTGTCATGAAAATGGAACATTTTTAAACATTATACGTCAAGCCTCAACATAATGCATAAATAACTTAAAACAGATAGAAAGATACAATACACTACAGAAATTAATCTGAACGTGCAGTTGCCTACCTGAACCACACCTTCACCAAAACCATCCCCAACTTTCATACTCTGCACAGCATTAGAAAAGGCATTTGCAAATTTCTCATAGATCCCTGCAAGAGAAGATAAAGACCAAACATTCTGCTGAAAATAATAAATACATAAAACAATTTAAGCAAATTATGCAGGTAATTTACCACTAATCCTGCAAGAGAAAATGAAGAGCCTACAAACATGTCTAAATATTTTTAGGACGAATTACATTGTCTGAAAAATATGAGTACAAACAAATGTGACTAAATCAAGCAGGCAATTCATCAATACCACTTGTTGGAGACATGCACCAATGCACCACATTCATATAAAAGTAGGACAAAACCTTTGGGGGTGACGAACCAAGTAAACAAAGTTCAGTTTTCACCAATTACCTTCTTGTACAAGCACTCTATTTGCGCAAACACACGTTTGTCCACTGTTACGGAATTTTGTTGCCAACTGCAACAACAAATTGCATAGACAATTAGTAAACAATTTCCTAAGCAAAGACGGCAATTTAGGTATACTAACAACAGCATAATCAGTTAATGTAGACAATCTCAGAGACCACAGTGTTGATATAATCAGTGGTAAGTTGTTCAAATACAAAAGAGGATGTAACCTTAGACCATCTGAGTTTTTGTTAGGGTAAATAAGTCTATAATCTGAAGCTTAAAAAAACTTCTCCATAAAGAAGAATAAAAAAGAATTTCATGACTTAAAAACTGTGAAAAATATTATAAATTGTATATAATAAACTTGTTTCTGTTACAAAGTAGAAGACCCTATTTATAGGGTTACAAATAACTATAAAAGGAAAGAATCATAAAAGGAAAGATTACGCAATCTACTACTA
>CAIGRT010073500.1:0-25570 GCA_903798405.1 Fraxinus platypoda | reverse complement strand
AAAAAAAAAAAACCTGGAAATCAATTTCCCACCTTTTAGGTGGGAAAATGATTTCAAGGTTTTCATGGAAATTGTGAGCGTGTGGCCTCCTTGAGGAATTCAAATTGCCAAGAAAATAAAAGTAATCAAACAAGCATAAAGTTGGAAAATGGAAAACCAATTCCATTTTCCACCTTATTTCCACCCTATCAAACACACTCTAAATGTCACTTGAACCTAGAACTGCAGAGGTAACGTCTATGATAATAATGCTTCGACCTAAGGATGAGGCCACGTGTCATTCATTCAACAGTAACCACCTCTTCTCCTTTGTTAGAAGAGATCGGACTTAGTGTCATTTTATGCTATTTTACTTTCTCAATTGTAATTAGCTTGATATTGTATCTTGAACCTGATGCCATACACATTCTTGTGACTCACGTTTTCTGTCCATCACACACTCAAAATACACATATACAGTTGATTGATTAGATTGTCGAAGTGCTTGTGACTGTCTTCTCACCACCCTAAAAGGTTTTGTCCAAGTATGCAAAAGCCTTACACGTGGAAAAAGTGAAGTCAGAATCTGTTGACCATGCTGTCCAGTTAAAAACCAAAGTTAACAACTCTATCTACTATAAAAATCGACGTGAAATAGGAAGTGCAAAGAAAATCTAAACTACGGCAGTTCATGTGACACGTTACAATTACTCGAGGTTTGTGAATGATGATGCATGCACTCAGCTAAACATTTAATTATTTAAAACAACCTTTCCTTAATATGCAAACAAAATTCAAGAAAAGATAATAAAGTGCTTCTATAAAATAATAATCCATGCAGCTGCTTGTCTTATATACTCGTTACTTTACGCCGTTTAGACCATTCAATTAATGGACACATTTAATTATTTAAAACAACCTTTCCTTAATGTGGTGTAAAAAAATAACAACCCGATAGAATCGCCGGAGAGTGGTGCCCCACCACCGTCATCCACCACTATATAATTTTTAGTCCATTTTCGTCCTCATCATCGATCAATTATTAATAGAAGATAAAATAATTTACTTTACATAGAATTTACTGACGGAAAATTAATATATAATAACAAAGATTTGACTAGCAAACTAACTGATTAAACGTTTGATTACTTGTCGCACAAGTTATGAGGATCATTTTATTTAGCCCCTATTTGATGGCCATAGAAATGGAGAAAATTGATATTTTAAATAGTGAATTTTTTATTTTTTTTAAAAGAATGTATGGTTAAAAAATGAAAAAAAGTTTTGGGTTTACATGTAAGATATTTTATTGTGCAACTGCGTGAATGAAATGAGTATGGGAAATAAAGAGTTTTAATTTAAATAGAGTCAAATAGAGACTTATTATCGTGACCAAATTGTGGAAATAAAATGAATTTATTAACTGAGTTAAAAAATAATTTGACGAGAATAATAATTTTTTTGCCATTTGATCACGATATATAGTATATGTATATCAAATGGACCATTAATTTACTCTTTCTTTTGCTTTCATCTTTCTCGTCAAATATGTATACGTTTCAACTATGAATAAATAAATTTAATCGTCTCTACTTGAAAATATTGTATAAATATTTTTGAATATTATTCCCTCAAAATATTTGATAAATGACTTAGATATTTACTATGTACACGTCAAGCACCTAAAATATCTAATCTAAAGATTAATAGTAAAGAAAGACCGATAGATGATTGACTTGTATACCTCTCCCCCCAAAAATGTGAATAACGCTATTTGGTACCAATGATGCTACTTATTTTCGTTAAAAATGATCATCCATCTATGGGGTAGATAATATGTTATGAAATGATAAGACCGATTAAACGTATAGCTAAAAATTGGTGATGAAAAGTCTCGATCGAAATAGATATATCGGTGATTTCTGATGGACGTAAATGTCGGTAAAAAAAATTACAAATTTACAAATGTGCCCTTTGGATTGGAAAGATTTCTATATATATAGTGGAGCTTGGAGGTGGTATTTGTTTAGTGCAATTGAGTGAAGTCTCTCTAATAATTATATAATTTTCTACTAGTGAGTAGTGCGTAAGCTGCAAAAGAAATGAAAACCCCATTACAAAAACTGCCACCATGAATGACATGAACCTTGTATATATTCTACCTTTTTCTAGTCTCTGCAAGTTGTTTGGGGTATCTTAATTTCACTCACTCATTCACCTATTAATCAGGTATTTTGATATGGCCCTTGTGTTGGTAGAGAGTTTAGCACATAATAGAGGCAAACTCGTGCAGATTGCAATAAAGGCCTTGGAGATCTTGTTTCGATCTGCAGGATTCATCTCCATTCTCCTCATGTTCAAGGGAGCTGAGATTCCAACTTTTCCGCTCCAAATTCTAGTCGAATTTTGGAAACCCTGCAACGCGTTTTTGTCTTCCCGGCTATGCATGACCATAGCCATCTATTTCGTAATTCTTTTGATAGTAATTTCTTCCCGATTCCACCACCACCACCACCACTTAGTGGATGAGCATGATCATGATGATGTAGATATCGATGATCATGACATAAAAGTTTCCAAATCACTATCAAAATCACCAATAGTCATACCATCAGAATCACCAACCGTCATACCATCACATGAACATAACAAAAAGACCGAGTCAACTACAAAGAATGACGAGAAAAATAGTGAGGAGGAATATGAGGATACGAGTACAATGGAGGCAACATGGCAAGCGATTACCGGGGGAGGAAAAGATAAGCAAAAGTCTAAAAGGGAACAAGCGATGAAGAAGAGTGAGACATGGGATGGAGTTCGACCGCAAAGAGCTGCAGCAGTGCAGCGAGTTGATTCAGAGGAATTGTTTGCTTCAAGGTCGAGTTATCGTGCATGGAAGGAGTTGAGAAAATCAGAAACATTTAACGATGCAGTGTCGATACTGCGACGAGGTGGACTACGAAGAGATTCTATAACGAGTCGTGATGAGTTGAACAACAAAGTCGAGGCATTCATCAAAAACTTTAACGATAACATGAGGTTACAAAGACAAGAATCCGATCAACGCTTCTTGGATATGATCAATAATCGACAACTTTAAGTACTATATAGTATCCCTCAAACAACATATATTTTTTTGTAATCCTTAATCTAGTTGATTTAAGCATGGCTTTCCATATAGTTATTCTCCGGTTTATTGAAGAATCTTGACAGATTTCAAATGAAAATTTGTGCATCGGTTTCTTGATATGGATAACTTTTACATAATCTCTATATCTAAAAGATAAACACAGACAAATGGCAAGCAATTACTCCAAAATGTCTTGGTCTAGTTATGTGCTTATTTTATTGGGTCTTTGCGAAAGTCTTGTCCGCTCTGAAATATGGGTGAATATGGTTCGATTTCCATATTTTTTTGTGTATTCTCAAATTAAATCCTTTTAAAGGATTTTGGAAAAATATTCAAATCAAATCAGACCATTTAACTTTTCAAAATAATCCATTTTTGTGGTTCGATTTGATTCCAAAACACGAGTTTCCTAGTGACATAAACATAACGTCTTTCAAACAAGCTAAAATACAAATATATTAATTTAAAATCTCAACAAAATCTAAGGTTGGAACTTTCTTAACATCAATATGACATATATTTATATAATATTGGTTTCAACATAAGCTTAAAGTTATTTGATTTCAAACAGCTAAATTGAACTATTTCTAAATGATTTGATTCTGAAACATTGACGGGTCCATATAAACTCATAGATATAGCTTCGAAAATCGATTTAAAGGGCCTGTTTTCACCCTTGATTAGAACTCTTAGAAGCATAACTCCATGGGCCTAAGCTCAGGACAGATAGATGGTGTAGCCCAATCATATAATGGACTGTAGGTCCCATCTTAACCCCTTGGGTCCCAAATATACAGCAAATGCTCTACTTTTATCCCTGTCCATTTGATTAGAAACCCGGCCTTCTTTTAGAGAATCTCATTTACAAATTTACTTTAGTTATTTTATTTGTCAAAATAGTGTTCAAATTTAATTTTACTAATAAAATTTATTTTTCTTTCTATAAAAATAACTTCTAAGCTCAATCAAATGTGGGTTAGGTTCAAGAAACATGCTATATGAACGTTAATTTTTACAATATCATTTCACATCACTGGCCAAATTTTGACATATAGAAGGGAATGTCATCCTTAATGTCAACGAAAATATACATCTAGATTTATTCTGGTTTCAATAATGCTATTTATCTAGATCGTTAATGATTGACAATTTAAATGTTGTCTCATTTAAAATTCAATTACTTAAGCTCACGTTTATCTCCCATTTTCTCACAAATTTTTTTTTTCTGCATATTCATTTTCAATTATACATTTACAAAATATAATATTCTAAACATAAATTAAAAATTTTTCTCTACTTTTCAACCACACATTCTCCAAAAATTCACTATTCAAAAAAATGTTTTTCCAAAAAATTGGCCAACAAACGGGGCTAAGAGATATCTAGACTGGTGATCGTTTACCATCTAAATAAATAAAATAATGTTAAATAAAAATCATATTGAGGTCATGTTTGATCCACATTATTTTTTTCATTCTCATTCTTCTACTCATTTTCAACCACACATTTTTCAATAAAATAATATTTTTCATCATATCAATAACTTTTCATTCTTTTTTAACCACACATTTCCCATCATATCAACAGTAAAAATACATTTTTACCTTCAAAATGTGCACCAAATGGAGGCTAATAATAAAAAATGACACCTTTATTTCGTAAAACCCAATCAATTGGCTGGCTAATTTTTAGGCTCTATTTCCAAAGAAGTAAGTAGACCATGCCATGCCTATTACTATTGTACGTCGGATATAAATATCAAACCTGTCTTAGCGGGTCTTACTTGGCCACTCCTTTATACAAGCTGCTTCATCTGCAGTCTGTACTGTGTGTTGTGCGTGTTTTTCCAGTCCGATTCACAGAAAAATTAAAGGTATGAATTTATCGCTGAAGATTTGTAGTTCCATCCTACTTTTGCATTCTTTGTTTAATCTTTTATCCACAGTTCTTTTTCCAAGAATTTAGTTGAAGTTTTGGGTTTTGTTGTTCTTCCTCCTCGTTTTGTTTTCTTCATGATACTGCCCAAGAACACACACACAGACACACACTAACAAGATTAAACATGAATTGGGTTGTGCGCAATTTGCAGGATTTTTCAACAATATTGAATGCTGTAATATTCTATAATATGTATATTTACTGCCTCATTAATTTTAATCTATGCTGTTCTTATTCATAATTGTACTCTATTTAAAGCATTAACTACTGCAGGCAGGCTCCGTCATTTACTCCTCCACCATTTGGTAAGGTCAATTTACTCACTATTTAGTGTACGTACATGGGTCTGGTCTGGTCTGTTGCATGCATTAATTTCTGGCATTGTAGGTCCAATTTTGTCTGCGAAAATGGTTGCAAAAATGAAGAAAAATGGTGCTGGTGGTGCAGAAGCTGATGCACCGTCAAATCATTTCAGTAAACCGTCTTGGCTTCTTTGCACTATTGCTGGTAAAAATTAATTTACTGCTTCTTTATTTCCTTTTATCTTATTTTAATCACTTTTTATTTTTTCATTGGGCATATTTAGATTTGATGTTTCCTCTAAAACATAGAATTCTATTCGAACTTCTACTGCTCGGTAAGTAATCCCATGAAAAGCTATATTTGAAATGTGGGTCCCCAGAAAATGAAACCTTACCCTGCTTTCCTCTTTTTGGCTTTTAGCGTATCAGATTATTCTGATGGGTCACTTTCAACCCGGTATAATGACCCAGAAAAGTTCAATTTAAAAAGCCTGCAAAGACCAATTCCCCCCCCCAACTGCCCCCTTCTAGTTTCAAAATTTGAACCATTTTGCCAAACCAAATCCCCGATTTTGCAGAAACAATTTGATTCGAATCTCACATTCTTATGTCATCCCATGTGTTGTGTCCATTCCTCTGTCACATACCCGACCCGTTTAGACAGAAAAGGCCAAACCTTTTTACCATTTTAACCAGTTGGAAGAATCACAAGATTGCCTTATTCTGTACAAGATTTTACTCTATATTCTTGTACCCCAACATTGATTTACATGTCCCAAAAATGCCAATTTATTATAAATAAGCAAAAATACTGAAAATAATTGCATTGGTAAAAGTAAAACAAATTTACTTTTTTTTTTTTGGAACATATTTGAATGTGTTACTTTTCTTCTTTCTTCTTTCTTTAATCTAAATGATCACACCGTACTTAATCGATTACGTGTGTTGTTGGACACATTGGAGTCTAATTATAGTGTATACTCATCCCGTTGGCTATGTGGAGATTGTTGTACTTATAGTTACGTGTAAACAAAGCTTTCACATTGACAGTGAACATATATAACTTCGAGCATATTTGCAAGTTTTCTGATTTTTTTCTTGTTTATGGCTGAACTCGAAGTCGAAGGTGAGGATTAATGGTGAAACGAAGGGTTGTGCATAATTTGAGCAACATCATTTTGTATTTCAATTTTCAAATGAATTAAGTTGATTTCATTGTCAAATGGAGCCAATTTCTGTCACTGTTGTTTGATATCCAGGACATGTGCTAGGGTCCATTCTTGTAAATGAACTTTAATTATTTGAAAAAAATGTGTTCTAGTTAGAATTCAAATTTCAAAAATTATACAAATAAAGCCAAGATTATCATTTAATTAAATAATATGAGTTTTATCAGATTTGGACGAGAAGATGAAGATGCTTATATCGAAAATCCCTAAAGAAGATAGNCGAGAAGATGAAGATGCTTATATCGAAAATCCCTAAAGAAGATAGCGCCGATAGTTTTGCAGAAAGGGCCAATGCCTACTATCAGAGAAGGCCTCAGCTGCTTGCCTTGCTTCAAGACTTGTACAACGACTACCTCTCTTTGGCAGACCGTTATTGCCAATCACTTGCCAAGAACTATCATCGTCGTAGTCGTTGTTCTTCGCCCTCGAATTTTGATGAAAATCAACGGTCTGATCATGGAGACTCGGAGGAAGTCATTGATTCTGACGCAGAAAGCTCATTGTCTTTCCAGTCTCCCTTTCCACTTCCAGCCAAAGTGGATGTAGAAATGCTAGTAGCCGACATGGTTATGAACACAGTGGACTACGAGATTCTATCAAACGAGGTTAGGATGGCAGAGAAGAGGTCTAGTGAATCAGCACGAAAGATAGAGCTGCAAAAGAACTTGTTGGATGTACTCGAGTCAGAAAGGTTAATACTACTGAATGATAACGCGACATTGGGCTACAGATTGTCCTCATTGGCAGGAGAAAACAAAGGGCTGGTTTCAGAATCTCTGTTTCTGAAGAGGAAGGCTGCCGAGTTGGCGAGGTGTCTGTTGAAGACGAGGGAGGATCACAGGGTATTCGTGCTGAGTCGAAAGATTGAAGATCTGCAGGGGCAGATATATGGATTAGAGAAGAGAAACAAGGAATACTATGAACAACTTGTTAAACAAGATGAACAGAAGAACAAAACTAAGAAAAAGAATGGTAGGATTAAAGATCAGGTGAGTTTGGATAACTGCTTCAAAGTGCGTGCAAGTGCTGCTGCCAATGTGAAAAGGGACTTTAAGCCTAAAGATGGAGGTGTTGAAGGTGCAACAGTTTCCAAGTTGTGGAATAGGGTCAAGAAAATGGATCTATTCAGATGTGGATCTTGTGGCCCTCATGTCAATTTTAGTAACAGCCAAGAAAAGTAAAACTATTCAAAAAATACCAGATGATAGTATATAATAGTACTATTTAGCGATTTCCTACCTTCTCGAATGTTAAACTTTGTCAAATCTTATGACAAGAATCTTAATGCATGTTTCGTCGTTCTTGTTTGTTTTCTTGAATCCAATGTAAGAAAACATCTATTCAAGCTGCATATTTCTTTTCATTAATATAATACTTGTAATTTAGCTCTTCCAGTCTTCTTTCAGAGCTACTGTGGCAACTGGAGTTGCAAAATGTATTTAAATATGTACAAGGAGAGGTGGAAAGTTGATAAATTGCACTAAATTGTAAATACACTTGTGTTACTTATCTCCTTGCCCAGTTCTATTTCCATGTCATCACTAATAGTATTGAATTTTTCTTCCTCTTCTTGTTGTTCCAAAGTCTCATAGAGTGGGGAGTTCAGGGTCTCAGGAAGCCACAGGCTTGTCATTCCACTGACAATGGATAGTACCCCAAATACAAGAAAAGAAAGAGACGGGCTTAGTCGACCAATGACAACTAGTAGAGGAGCGATAGACGCTCCTAGCATCAAGGCTTGTCGCAGCATAGAAACTGCGAAATTTCTCACGTTTGTGGGGAAAAGCTCCACGCAATATACGTACATCACATCAAATGCAGTTGAAGCAGCCATGAAGCCTATTGCTTCGATAGTTAGTTGAGCTAAACTACCTTTTGATTGATTCCCCTTTTTGTGCGACGTACTTGAGAATATAATGCAGAGGATACATGAAATTCCAGCAATGTAAGCCGATATGGAGAAGAGCAAACGACGGTTGGTGAAGCTCAAGAGTACACTGCCAATAAAAACAGCCGGGATCTCCATCATTGCGTTAATGGCTACCGTGAAGTAGAGGTTAAAGTTCAGGTTTTCGACGTTGAGTTGAACTCCATAATAGACAAAACCAACTCCAAAACCAGTAATCATAACTATAGCCATTCTTTTAGCAGCCCAGTTAGTGTTCCATAGGTTCTTTGTGCCTTGACCAGCCACTTTGTTAGCACAAGAAGAAGGTTCTAGCAGACTTAGATTTGGAGGTAACTTCTTCCCGTTCACTTTGGCATATCTTTTCAATACATCAAGAGCTTCTTCGCTTCTATCTCGGACTAGAAGCCAACGAGGAGACTCCGATACAAAGGGCACAAGTATAAAAACGGCATACACTAGAGGAAGGAACGAGATGATCTTGTATATGTTTCTCCAACAAGTTCTAGTTGGATAAGCAATCAAAGGAAGCGAAAGAAAGCCTGCGGTGAAGAAAAAAAAGCCGTATTGGCCGACTTGACCGCGCCATTTGCGGCCAACTGCTTCTGTTGAGAGTACAAGACAACATATGCCAATGCCTGATCTAGAAAATCCATTGGCAAAACGGAGAAGAGAGTATATCCATATATTTGGAGAAAGTGAAGTGAGAAAAGTTGATGCAGAGGTTAGAAGACATGAAAGAAGCACTGTTCTTTTTCTTCCCAAGAATCCATCTGCTAGCCTACCATACACAGCTGACCCTGTTTGCACAAGTAAAAACTTTCAGATTAAGTGGTTTAACGAAAATCAAAAGAGTTGGAAATTGTTTACCTAGTAAGGAACCAAGGAAGAAGAGTGATGCTGGTATAGCAGCACGAAATTTTTTATCACACACCAGTCCCCATTCAGCAATGGTAGAGCTTGAATTCCCAGCAGCCCATTCCCAAGTTCCTGGTTTTAATCCACAAACAGAAGCCTCATTTTCATCACATAATGGGCTAATACATTTCCAGCCTTGTGGTTGTGCATCAGTAAATATAGTGACCAAAGTGTTGTGGGAATCAAAAATCCAAGCCAATGACACCAAAAATACATGAACCAGTTGTGAAAATCCAAATGATCCTACATATTCTTCAACCACTTCATCTACTGTCAATTGTAACTTGTTCCCACTTCCCTTTACAAGTCCTTGTTCTTCTTCGTCCATATTCAATTATTTGGTATTTTAAGTTTTCCCTAGCGTCTCTGTTTTATATCCAGAGGTTTGGGAAATTGGGATTACACTTGGCATGGCAATGTCCACTACCTCTCTTTGGTAAAGTGTTCAGTGACGTGTTGTGCCACTATAAAAGGTTCCTTATTTCTCATTGCTTGAAGGTGGCAATCCGAGTAAGAAAAAAATTATGCTCGTACTCTAATAGATAGCTAATAATTCATCTCCATATTCAGTATTAGTCCAACCACCTTACAAATTTAAGAATATTCAGTATCCAGTCGATATGAAAATATTGTTTACACGACACAAAATATATTTCGCATCATCTTAGTCCACACATAATCGAGTGATTACATCGGGAACGTCGCACATTTCATCAAGGTCTACATTATCTCTAATGTGCTAGACCCACATACTATGAAGTATGAAGGTTCCACCACCTCAAGAGGGTACAATCATGGAATCTCTTCTCATTGCGATTAGCTGAGACCCAAAACTTTCTACAAAAGTCTAAATTCATGTCTAACCCATTGTGGAAATTTTGTTCGCACATCTTTGACAAATACCAATTTCTTTTTTTTTTTTGTCTTACTTCTAACAAAGTCATAATGTAAATGTGGGTACGGTTTTCATATCCAATATTCCTATTATCCTGATTTTAGAAGAAAAGCATAAACAAACAATGGGACCATTACGATTCCACTAATAACCCTTGTGCATGTATGAAAACTGACTTAACATGAACTTGACATCCATTTCTCCCACTCAAATTTCCTCCAGAAGGATATGAATTGGTTGTGGTTTGTAAAACGGATTTTGCTACATGTACATCAAGATTTATATAATGGAATACATAATACCACATGACACTCTTACATTTGCTAGTTTAAAACACAATCAATTTTTTCATTCATTCTTTTCCCTCGATATTATATTGTGTAATCCATTATACCATTTTTTATGTACAAGTAGCAAAATCCTTGTAGAACACCACCTATATATGTCTTGGCAATGGAAATACGTGTTCACCATGAAAGAGACTAGGACCTGATTACTTTTTCTTTTTGGAAATTGACAATTTTATTTTGTTCGAAAATATATACATAACAATTGCATTATTAGAATAAGCAAAAATAAGAAAATGACGAATGAAAGGAATAGAGAGAAAAAAGGAAGAAAATAATGACAAAATGTCAATTTTTATTTGCATTTATACAACATCAACAATTTTTCATCGCTCAATTCGATTCATCGCTACAACCAGCAAAAACACGACAGAATCAAACCTTTTCGCACAACAATTATACATCTCTTCAAGTACATTATATGAAAATTGCATCGTTTTTTTTTTTTTTTTTTGTGAAATCCTTCATCAGCTTAAATTGAAGTTCCATAAAACATAGAAACAGAATAGCCAAACTCGAAACTTAACTAGAAACAATGAAGTTATCCACGTTTGTAGCTGTCAGTTAAATTGGGGACTGGGGAGGATCCTAGTAGAGAACAATTTCCGACCATGTATAATCCAACACAATCCTGCCCACAAATCAGAAATATCTCAGAACGAAGCCCAACATTTAAACACTATAACATCTAGACCTCGATTCTACATTATAAACTTCACAACCCCAGCACAAGCAAATTGAGGAAACTGCCCCGGCCACTGCGCACAAGCTCACAAACAAAACATAGCTCAATGACACCCTAATTTTTCTCCTGACTTCCGGCTCAGCCGAGCCCCTGGAAATGAAAAGAAGCTGAGCCAAACCGAGGAGGTGGTCGAGTGGAGATGCGGAGGGAAGTGGATTAGGAGAGGAGAGAAAGAAGAAGGAAATTAACCTTTCATTTAAAGGATGAAAGAACAATTTAATTAAAAAACGTTGATTAGGATGAGAAAAAAAAAAAAAAAAACTAAATAACGACGTTTATTTATTTATTTATTTTCTTTTAGACTATCCACTATCTAGTCTTATTCGTCATTACTTACCATAGTATTTAGTAACTTAGTTGCGCTTATGCAGAACCCAATTTGGCTTCCTCTAGCAAGATTATGAGCATGTTTTCATGCTTAAAAATAAATAGCAGAGTGCATCAACCACGTGAATATATAATAGTACAAAATTCTGAAAAATAAAATCTTGAATTAGTGACTTCAGCAGCCGAAAGTAAAGTTGGTGATCGATTCTACTTTGATGGTCACTATACAAGAAAAAGTGTATCGACATTTTCATTAAAGAGCCTGCTTCAAACAATCGAAGAGCTTAAGCTCGAAACTTATCATCCAGTGGGGAGGGACACACACGAAACTGATCTGGTCAAGGATGCACCTGCATTTGCAGTGTCTCGTAGTATGTTCTTGATCTGCTCTATTAATGATACTGGATCAACTTCATGGCTAGTGAGCAAAGTACCGAATCCACTTCTTCAATACTGCTTCGGTTCTTCCTTCAGTCCTCGTCGAAGCTCAGATCTTGGTTTTGCAACTTCGACGAAAATTACCCGGCCATCCAGAAACTACAAATCAAGCAGTTTTGGATCAGTAAATCACATTATAAACAATAATATGGAATTAAGGGTATGAAAATGGTATAGTGAACACCAAATTCAATAGCATGAAAAGAGTTTAAGAAGCTATGGCCCTGTTTGATTGCTACATTCACATTCAAGGAAAACGAATTCCACTTTTTGAAAATGGAAACCGAATTCCAAGGTACAACTACTTTAAGCTGTATTTTCTTTGTTTTCATGGAAAACGAATTCCTATGGGTTTGGTGGGTTTTTATATTCCAACTAACATGGAATTGGAATTCTTTTCCACCTTTGCCTATCAAACGGACCCTAACTGCAATTGCATCTTTAGAATAGAATACTTTTTTTTTTTTATAAGTAATCAGAGAATATATTAATACATCAAGAGATAATACATGGGACATGTATTATCAATTTAAACAATACAGGAACGACATGAAATCAGGCAACCCTTCTATATGGTTATTAGCCACAGTATTAAACCAACTATACAAAGTTAGATAAAATAATTCTCTNTTTTTTTTTGATAAGTAATCAGAGAATATATTAATAAATCAAGAGATAATACATGGAAAATGTATTATCAATTTAAACAATACAGGAATGACAGGAAATTAGGCAACCCTTCTATATGGTTTTTAGAATAGAATACAAAACATAGATATCAAATAATTTGAGGTTACCATATCGTAGATGCATGGTATCGTATAAATACCCAAGAGAATACAGATTGCACTAAAACTAATTGTGAGTCGGATTTTCTTCAGCAAACACATTACCAGAAGATGGTAACCAACGGATTTTGAGTTGAGTTGCATGCAAGCCAGGATCACAACCAAAATTTAAGTGCCTGTTTGGGAAAGCTTAAAGACTTGCTAAAAAGTTGAGGTCAGAGTCAAAAATTAATTTTACCACACATTTTATGGACCCAGAACTTTTACAAACTTTTCAACCACATGAACCCACTCAAAAGCAGCTCAAAATATGCGGAAACTTGAAAGATCAACTGAATCAGCAAATCCAAAGCTTGACCACTCCCCTCTTGTGAAATGAATGAAAATATAGAAACACACAAGAGCTAAGAGATACCTTTCTTAAGCCTCAACTAATTCATCATATGTTCTCAATAATATGTGAAGAGCAGTTGCATATATCTTTCTGGTGATGCTATTATGGACTGATGAGCCATTGCATTCTTTTTTGGATACTAGTTTTTGGGGCAAAAAAGTATAAATATTTCTCGAGTACTACTGAGTGTCATAATAGCTCATAAACCACACAATTTCTAAGTTACACCTGAGTTGTATGCTTTCGTTTCTATAGATGAAAGTCACTTCTCTTTAGGTTCTACTTCTTTCTATTATTATTGGTCTATAAGTTTCTAACACTTGCCAATACAACAACAATCCCAGATTTGGTTTAAGAAAATAGTATTTCACAGGCTTATAAATTTTGTACATTTTTCCCTAGTGTCTTCCACTCCACAAATTTGGAATTCAGGGAGATTGAGGGGTGATATTCAAACTACTCCCAGCTACCCATTTTCAAATGGTTCCATTCGGGTCAGCCAACACGAGCACCAGTACCCATTTTCCAAAACTAAATTTGACAGAATCTTCACTTCCTCTGATACGATTTGGATTAAAATGAGCATCTTGAAAAATATTAACTTTCCTCACTTAATTGGCCTTCTGTATGTAAAAGATACAAACCAAGTTTTACATTGTTCTTGTGCTAGCAAGAGTAACATGAATCATGACTTTGGAGGCAAACACAAACCCACAAGTGCAGGAAACCATTTCTCATATCTAAGGTGAACAATTGCATTATTCAAACAGTCACTGTAGTCATCATAAAACTCGGGAAAACATTTTGCATCTATCGGTCTATGTATAACTAAACATTTCAATGAACTCCGCATGATTGAATTTAATATTACTTTCTAACAAAAGCACACAAACAAAGATTTGCTCACCTTCCCATGCATTCCTTCAATGGCTTTCTTAGATTCCTCCTCCGTTGCATATCGCAAGAAAGCAAAACCTCTTGGTCTGTTCGCGATTTTATCCATCACCAGATTTACTAGGAACATATAACACAACCATTCCATAAAAGAGAATCAGTATTAACCAATAAATGACACCAATAGGGCTTGAAATAAAAATTCTTTTTTTTTTTGATAACCGTGGATGTCCGGGCCAGCTTACGCGCACCTCGACTAATTCCACAGGGCCCTGAAGTTTACGGCCGGGTACTCACCTCAGTGGCCCTGAAGGGATTCGAACTGGTGACCATTGGGGAGCAAACCCAACCAATTGAGCAACCCCTCAAGGTTAGCTTGAAATAAAAAATTGATCAACACTTGAAGCTAAAGCTATTTTCGTACCTTCTACAAGCTTGCCGAAGCTCTTGAAGGCATTCCTTAAACTCTCCTCTGTAGTCCGAAATGAGAGCCCTGCAGAGATGGCAATATTTTGAGGCATAACCTTTTTGTATAACAATGTGAAAAAATCGGAACAGAAGGCACTCATATATGAACAAAGATGATGCACGTGCCATTTTCATCAAACATGCAAGACTACTTGCACAATATGCAATACTAAGTGCATGCTAGGTATCAACTACTGAACATGACCAAACAATACAATCAACAAAATTTAACTTCTTAACACTGTCTTGTACCATTCAATCCTTCCAACCAAACAACCCATAAAGGTATATATAGCATCTTATCCTTCAAAGCTTGAATCTTATCCCCTCAAAACTGCTCTGTTCTCTGTTAATGGCATTATTTACTACACATAGACAAGGACCTTGAACAAAGATAAGGCAAATAAGAATAAATAAAAGCAAGAATCGTGAATATATATAAAAGAACGAAGAATCTTCAAATTTGGGGAGAAAAAAAATTAAACATTTTGAGAACATAATAAGTTAAAATTTGTTCCGTCAGTGAAGACTTTACAAACTTACTTGAATAATATTTGTTCACGAAAATACAATAAAATTCAAAATATTACTACCCAAAAAAGGTTCTCCATTGGTTTACAGAGTGAAATGGGTTGAATCATAATTTTATAAAACAAATAAAATAAATGATGCAATCAAGATTTCCCAATAATAAAATAAATAACAAAAAGTGAAATTATAAGAAAGCCCATATAGAAAGAGAGAGCAAACCACTGATGAAGAGCTTGGTGGATGGATTGAAGGGGGACCTGGGTGTAGAAGAAGAAGAAGAAGAAGAAGAAGAGAAGGAGGGCGGGAGGCATGACACGACGCATATATTACGCATTGGGGATCGAAGTGAGGGATGACACTGTCTTTTTACTCCGAGCAGCGTTCTGCTAATTGGTAGTTGTGGTGGTGCAAGAAAGATGTGTGGAACAAGATGGTTTGTCACAGCTGTGGTGACCATTTTCTTCTTTCTGCAGGCAGGCGACGGCGGTGTGGGTGAGGATAGGGAGAAAGAGTAATGAATTATTATCCTAATCCCTTCAAGTTTGAGGAAATATCATTTTGGTCTTGGCCCTTTCCAAACACTTTGGAAATTGTCGTTTTCAAAAATTGTTGTAATATTTATAATATAGATAAATCAAATTACTCCAAGTGAAAAAAAATTAAACTTAGCCAAATGAGTTCTTAATGTGTTTGAATAAATACATTCATTAAAATAATCTATCGAAATTTGACTTTTTCAATAATTGGAATTTAAAAGGGATTAATCGTTCAAAGTGTTAATTATTGTAATTAATTACTCGGACAAAAATAAGGACAAGGTAATAAGAAAATTAAGGACTTGTATGGGTCGGATTAAAATCTGATTTTAATCTAAATCAAAGTCAAACAATAAATATTTACCACATTTTTCATGAATCTCACATCTTTTCAACCACACATTTCAAAAACTTCTATCACAATCCACTAAAAATCTAATTTTAATCCTCATCAAACACCAACAAAAATATTATGTCAATATTCAATGATGAAAAGGATAATATGGTCAAAATGTCCACAAATTTAAAAGCACAATCTTTAAGTCATTACAGAGTTTTAAACCACAGTGATGATGTTCAAGTTTAGATTCTCAGAGAGACAATAATAACCTTATTCAACTTAGTAACTATTCAGTTCTGCCTTCCAACGTTTCTTGAAGACGACTCAACAATAAAACATTACTCTTTTCACGTTCTCCCTGAGCTGGGGTAGAGGTTTCACAGCAGCATTGGCTGCTGCAACCGTCGCACCCCTAGCACCACCACCTTCTCCACGGCCACCAGCTGCACCACTAGTCATTGACCCACTGTCGGGCATATGAGGCTCCATGTAGAAACGTGCACGAAATGCAGCCAGATGTGCATAGTATGCAGGAGGTACTGCCGGAAAAAGTGAACATTTGTTAACAACATATAAAATTTTCTAAGTAGCCTTATTAAGTACAGGCTGTAGCCTATAGCAATCAAAAGCAAGGAAAATTCTTTGGCCTGTAACAAGTTATCCAAGTAGCAAGTTGGTCCCAATCTTTAGAAAGAACCAAATTGGTTCTCGACCTCTCATTTTAGTTGCACACAGTCCCCAATAACTAAAACTGTCCAAATCTCTATTTAGTCGTCACGACATCACATGACCTTCATTGAAATATGTGGCACGTCAAATTTCTTGGCACCAACTCCACCCAAGTAGATAAACAGAATCTAGCTTCATGAAGTAGGACGTCTGAGGGTCACTTAAGAGGAGATTTGGACATTTCTGGCATTGGAGACTGATGGTGGAACAGTAATGTAAGGTTGATGACCAACTAGCAATTCAGGCAATAAACTGAGAATCGAAGTGCAGTTCTCTCAGAAAAATACGAAATCATATAAAAAAAGAAGCGTACCAACGGAAACAGAGCGGGTGCACCTCGCATACCTGCCATTGAAATGAAACTGATTAGAAATTTATTTTACCTAATATAATCATCAGTGCCACAGGCACTTACGTGTAGCATAGGTTATTTGTGAGGGACTGGAGGGCGTCAGCTGTAAACTTATTTTCATCCCATAGCACATGATAATGTGCTGGCCGGCTGGTACCCTGTAAGATTGAATCCCAGTAAGCGCCACATTAATGATGTTGTATCAAAGTATAAACTAAATGGAAGTGCAGTTCTACCTTCACCCCAGCATGGCTGCAGAGGTAGAAATCAAACTCAGTAGGATGGCATATCTTTGAATCTACGACGGTACCTGAAAATATTCATATTTAACGTGAATCATGTTGTATAATAATATCAAATGCAAAACACTAAAGCTGAGTGACTCAATTAAACTCCCTACCAGGCAATATATTTCCACTTTTGTCAACAGCATGTCTGTCATTATGGTTACTGGCAAACAACCTTGTATGATGACGTTTCTGAACCACAACAAATGTAACTGGGGGTTGATAGTTTGGTTCCAAAGATGCACAAGCCTGAATTAGATTAAACAAGGAGCAATCAAAAAATAGGAATTAGATGCCTGTTTCATAGAACTCGAAAGAGGGAGTACCTTACGGATGGCATCAAGTTCATAAAGCAGAACTTGATAGAACTGCCCTTCACTTACACCATCCCTGTAGAAGCCGCATATAGTGAGGCTGAAAGAGTGGTAACCAAAATGACTAAATAATTTCATTGATAATTGACAATACCTATAGAAAATAATCCGCTGTGGTTTCTGTCCAGTTGCTTTATGGAAAGAAATGAGTAGTTCCCTAAATTGTAGAACCACAAAAACATGTCTATTAACCATGTAATTACGATCCTAATAAGCATAAATGATAAATAAACTATTGCTCTCGTATAAATGAGTGGAAAGGGGTGGAGTAAAAGAATTTCCATTGGCAGGTGGAAGTGTTAGATGTCATACTTGATCATACCACCCGTCACAGATCCTCTAACAGGGTCTTGCCAGGTTTTAAACAAATCTTGGATGAGCTCTTGCCTATGAGCTTGGGCACAAACCAACCCAGCATATTTTGTGACCTCTGGCCAGTCCTGGGAAGCAACAACCTGAAATGAAATTCTAGCAACATTAAGTTGACCTCGACAGAAAGATGAAACCAGATATATGGAGGAGGAAGCATCTTATAGCTCTCAAGTGAGAATCTTACAGCAGCAATGGATGGGCTAGAATCCTCGCCAGGTTGGGGATGTGTAACATCAGCTCCAAAAATAATCGTAGGTCGGTCACTGACAAGAGGGATACGCCTAGTGAGTGCATCGACCAGCACAGTGTTTCTCCCTCCAACCTTCACATTTATCTTCAGTGCTACATTTGCAAGATATTGTTGTTTGTTCGCCTTGTACACATTCTTTTGCAGACAGCACTGTGAGACAATACCAAGATTGGTCTCACATATTCTTTTCAGACCACCTGTACAAAATCAAATATGCATTTTATTACCAAGTCAAACAAACATCAATTTCGTGCATGGTGCCTAAAAATAGAAAAGGCCTGTTATTTTGATTATCACAAGTTTCTTACCATAAAGGGGTCCGTTATTGTCTGGTAATATGACAATTAGCAAGTCAAGCTCCTTCCCATGGTGCTGCAGCTTTGCCATGACGTCGTGAAATCTAGCTTTTAAGACTCTTTCTACCTGATCAGGCCGGCCGCTAAAAACTGGTAGAATAGGTTCAGGGTTGAAGGCCTGTGAGAAAATACAAAAATCAGAATTCACATATTACAGTATAGAGAGAGTTAAAAATTCAAATGCCTTTACCATGCCAGAAGTAATACACATTTGAGCAAGGTCATGACAAAAGCTTTGTGCCATATTGTCTTGCACACTGCGGGCAAAGTTAATGCAGATCCAACTGTTGACAGTGCCTCCATTAATCATCCTCTGCAAGATCAAGTATGATTTATTTATTTATTATTTTTATACAGCAATTTGAACAACATTGCAAGGTGAAAGCTATACTGTTTGGAGCAACAAGCAAAATAAACACCAGAAGATAACCATGCATGAAGTTCTGGTTCATTTGTGGCAAATAGTCCCTCATAACTATGCATGAACTTTAAAATTAAAATTACCCTGTTCATCATGTTCCACTGCCCAACTTGTGGCAAACAGTCCCTGTCCCGACTAGAATCGTGATATTTAAGCTGTAAAAACAACACCAAACTTGTGAAACAATTTACCATCAAAAGGACCAAGAAAATTTAAGTCAACATATATATACAGCAAGAGAAGTGATCAAAGTTAAGTACCTGGGGAGCGGGCAGAATGCGAGCCTCAACTTGAGCCAGCTTTTGACTAATTTTAATCCCGAACTCTTTAGCATAAGGGTCCTCTGAATAAGCATTATGATGCACAATCTGTGATGAAAAAAGGTGTCAAAGCACTTCTAGCACTCTCAGCATAAAAATGCATCGTTCAGAAACCAAAATTGACAAATTACAAAAAAAAAAAATGGAGAATTTATATTAGAAAATTCGCACATTCTCCACAAAAATTAAGAAATGCTTGATACTAATGCTTCACTCTTTCAAATGAGAGATTAATAAAATAATGATGCATGAAGCAAAATCATAGTGTTATAATACCTTGCACTCAATAAATTAGTGCATACTGAATCCATTAACAAGGGACTATAAATATCCAGCAGTATCGAATATGATGTAAGGAAAATGTCTACATAAGTTTCATCCTTTTCCCCATCAATTCATATAATGCCTCATGAAAACCTATAAATAAAATAAAATATTGCACAAGCATCCCTTGGATCAAACCACAATAGCCACAGAGATGAAGGTTGGAATTTCAATGTAGTATATTCTCAGGTTCAAAAAATTGTGCAGGACGAACCTGAAGAATATCACGCTCCCTATCGCTGGGACGCTGACATGTGACCCTCAGGAGTGCAGTAATCTGTTTCTCATTCAACCTCTTAGAGTACCTCTGCCCCACCACAATCTTGCACACCTGGAATATCAAACAACTGTTTTAGTATCCAAAATCTAAAGATACTAAACCCCATGGTTATAGGTGCAAATAGACTGACCTCCATTGGCAAATAGTTTGGTCTCCGTGGATTTCCAACTTGTAGACAAGGCAACTGAGTGTATTGAATGACATACTCATAAGTCTCTCGAAAGTGTTCGACCACGGATTTCATTGTGCCCCTTTCATCAACCGGAAATCTAACACACAGTATAATTTCAGGCTATGAAAACACAGACAACTTCTAAACAATATAAGAAACTTCATTATTTTCGACGACGAAATCAGATGCTGTGAGAAACTGGTTCCCCAAGGAAAATAACAAATATTGGAAATTCAGACGGACCAATCAAAACGCCAAGCTACAGATCCTTGAGGAAATCCTAAAGTTTCATGCTCAGTCAATTATATTCATCGAAGCAAAAGTTTAGGCTGACCGATAGCCGTAACATGTGATCCTTACATTAGCTCTCGTGTTGCTTGCGATGTCAAACCAGAGATGCGGTATTTCCTGCGCATATTTCTTCGATGAGTAACGTCCACCTTCACTCCTCTCAATGCTTTCTTGATCTGTAAAATTAATGTTTATGGTATTACATGAAAAGAAAATGTTAATATGTGTATATAATAAGAGAAAAAAATCCATGATGCTCCAATTAACTTGAGGGTGGGGGAGACATGAGAACGAAACAAATATGTTCAGCTAATATCATGAAACGTCGGATGAAACTCCAAAAAGCAAAATGATCTAGTAAAAATTGATCATATCAAACTTTAAAAGGAATCGCCATTAACCCCGGTTAGCAATTTTGAATTATTACTTCGAAAAATGTTGATTTTTGTTTTCTAAAATTGTTGAAAAGACAATTCAATTCCTGACTCAAACCAGTAGCATAAGATCAGTGTTCTGAACAGAGGCTCGTGCCTTGAGGTGCGCCTAGCGTCATATTCGGAACCTCCAGTTTAAAAGCTCCCTACCATGACAACTAAAACGTGCAGGTGACCTAGCTCAGTAAATAAGAAGAAATGAAGCGTACAACCAAAATGCCCTGTGAAAAAATAATGAAGAGAGAAGATGCAGTATCCAACCTTTACTCGATCAGCATCAGACAGTGGTCTAGCCGAAACATCCCTATTCAAAAGCTGTGTGACAAAATCAATCACTGGGAGTGGCTCAATGAAAGCAGTAGACGACATATCTGCTCCATGACACAACATTGTACAGCAGAAGAAAGATTAGAAAAGATGAGGGCAGATTTCATTATACATATAAAAACTACTTCTCCTATGAGTAAAGCAAACTAGAGATAAATTTCAAAGGTAAAAAGAGGATTTATTTAGTAGAAAGAAAATGCAATATAAAATTCAAATAAATAGCAAGACTTGCTCACCAATGTTCAGGGACAACCCCATCTGAGTTGGGCGAATACTTTGGTAGAAACCACACCAACTTTCCAGCCCTTCACCCAAAGGCTCCTTTCTCCCTAAATGAGGGGAATAGAATGAGCGGCTAGCCGAACAAAAACTGCACTCAACGAAGAGAAATCAAACCAAATGACAGCAAGAAAATTTGATAGCAGAGATAATAAGTAAAACAAGGCCGATATACCTACCGGGTATTTGGCAATTCACGGAGAACAATGTCCAAAACCTGAAGAGCTTCTTGTGGCGCATCAGCTAGCCTTCCCTGCAAAAACATCCCTAAATGGTGCAAGTCAGCACGTGCAGCAAACTTGATCACGACCTTGAACTCCCTCTGCCGCCTGCATCAATAGAAAAACCAGAAATCAATGGCTAAAAACTTGTTGCAGGATAAAAATAATGCGCAAACCAGGGTAGATAACAAACACTGAAGAGAATGTGGAATGAAACCTAGCGCTGGCTGGACCATCTTCTTCATCAATAAGGATGATCTTGAACTCTTTTGAGACAAAAGGGAGAGGCCCAGCAGTGTAAAGACTCTTTCTTCCATCATAGGCAGGAAGCCTCTGTCCCAAATGCGATTCCCGGTAAAGCTTCACCAATTGCTGTATCACAGCACGATTATCGTCACGGACTGAGATCTCAGGGGTAATTGATACCTAACATCAGTAAGATAAAAAAGATTAGCGATCAAATTGTACAAGACAGAACAACCCAGTGCCTAAACAGAAACAAACAAAACTAAATAGGGTCCGGAAGAACTCACATCATAATGATGGAAGTCCTTGTCAGGCAACTCGGCAAAAAGGTGATTAGCCTTCACAACACACTTGGTACCATAGCTACCCTTGCTAGGCCGTAGAGGAAATCTCATTGACTTGCTCGATGCAGGTTGCATTGCATCGCGAGGAGATGCTTCTAGCTGTTGTGTCACTTGTGAAGAAGTTGCCTCAGGTGGCTGGGATGAAGAACGAGCCTCAGCATGTGTCTGTGCAGGCCTCTCGTATGGCAATGGATGAGTTGTCACCCCAGCTTGATATCGGACCTGGGTTGCTTGGTGCAGCTCGGGAGCTGGTGGCCCGAACAGCCCACCAGCAGGAGCCCCATGGCCACCTCCAATGCCACCACGGCGCTGAGGGGGTGCCCCCCTTTGATACTGCTGACCACCCCTCCCTTGCTGATATTCAGGATGCCCACCATAATACTGTTGCGGAAAGACTCTTCCACCTCTCCCACCGTGGCCACCATACCCTCCACGCTGTTGTCCCCATCCTCTTACTCCACCTTGCTGCTGTGGATGTTGTCTTGGTGGATGTTGGACACGGCCATGTCCTCCTTCAGTCTCCTGGGAGTCAGGGCCCTCGCCTCTTCCAGGATGATCAATTCGCTTCTTCCTCGGCATGGTAACTACCACTGCAAAGAGGAATTAGAAACTGTTTCAACCAAATTACAGTACAGTTAAGTACACGAATAATCATAGTCACATAAACTGGAAAAAATAGTAAACAACCAGAGGTAGAAATATAAAGTGAAAAAAAAAAATGCAACTTCTGGAACAATGGGCATAACTGATATAGAAATGGTAGTGTAAATCCAAGCAATGCATTATTAAATCCCATCCCACAAAAATAATTAAGGGTGCGTTTGAGCCATATTATTTTGGAAGAATGTATTCTGGAATAGTAGATTGATGGAGAATGTGTGGTTGAAAAAAAAAAAAGGAAAAATTGTTAATGTGATAGAAAATATTATTTTATTGAAGAATGTGTAGTTGAAAATAAGTAAAAGAATGAAAATGAAAATTTTAATGTGTACCAAACATGGGCTAAATAAATAAATAAGATAAATGATATCATAATTTGATCAGTAACCATTTTTAAGTATTCATCCTGCTCAAATGAGTTTCTTCACTGAGAACAATAAACATTAATAATACTCGGGTTCTTATCCTAGCAGATAATCGCACCCTAAAGCATTATCACATATAATTTGCCAAGTACTCCGTTTCTAATACACCAATTTATAGCGGTTTTCTATAAAAGACCAAATGGCATTGCCAAAACATTTAGAGTGCATTTGATTTGCTATTTTCAAGTTGTTTTCAATTTTCAGTTTTGCAATACGCTGAAAACGTGTTTGGTCTTTGATCTAATGTTTCTGAAAATGTATTTTTGAAAACAAGTTTAGCCCATATTTGAACCACATTAAAATTTTCATTCTCAATATTCTACTTATTTTCAACTAAACATTCTTCAATAAAATAATATTTTTTATCACATCAATAACTTTTTCTTTTTTTTTTCAATCACACATTCTCCATTAATCTATTATCCCAAAATACATTCTTTCAAAATAATGTGGCTCAAACACACCCTTAAACTTATAATATAAAATTAGAAACGTATTTTCAATGTTTTGAGTGTGTTCAGTGAAAATTTTGAAAATACTCAAAAAATGGAAAACAAGCGTTTAAATAAAATTCCAATAAATAATTTTTTTTAAATACAATTTTTGAAAATATGAAATCTAAATTCTAAAAGAATAAAATTCTAAAAAATAAATTTACAAAAATTTATAAGAAAAATAAAATTTATAAAAAAATCATGCTCTTTAATGATTATATACATAAAAATTCTAAAAAAACATTTAAATGAACACGAATAAAGATGTTCTCAGTCCATGTCGTTAATTTTTATTTTTATAATTTGAACTCAATTTGTTATTTATTTTTATTTTTATTTTATAGCTAGAAAAAAATATTGTAAGATTTATATATCAACTTTAAAATGTATATTATTTGATAATATATTAACATAAAATTATTATATTTTTACCGAATAATCAAATTTCATGAAATAAAATTTTATAAAACAAATTTTCGAAATTTTAAACGAAACATGTTTTCTAGTTTTCATTTTGAAAAATAATTTTTCAGAATGACAAACCAAATGCGTTTCTAACAATTCTATAAAAAAACCCTCAAAACGGAAAACTAAAAATGAACTCAAAATTCAAAATTGAAACACAAATCAAACGGGCCTTAGTTTCGACTTTCCAAGCATTTAAAGATCATTAATACAGATGTCCATGAGAGAAAGTTGCACTTGAGTAGACAGTGGTAAGACATTATCAAAATTCATTTAAAAGAAAAAAATGAGGTGCCAAAACCATCCAGTTATTCCTCATGAGAACGACTAATAATCCAGTCAACATGATCACTAAATCCTAGAAACATTACGTAAAAGGCTATAACCTGGAAAGCTCAAACAAACCCAAACGATATATAAAAAGTTGAAAATTACGACTTTGATCTTCGAAAAGTCATAAAGCATATCTTCTCATAACATAAACCTAATATTAATCATCAAAATGAACTCATAAAAAGTCACTAAAACTCTCATCCAACAGGATCAAAGCAAAAAAAACAGAGAACTAAACAAACTCAGAAACATCATTAACAGCACAAACTACACCAGACTTTCCGTTTTACCTTGAAACTGCTTTAGGATTCGTCGTCGAACTGCTAAGGAAAAAAAAGAAACCGAACCCAACACACCACCTCTTTCCCCAAAAACTAACGGAAACCTACAAGAGTTGAAGCAAGGGATAATTACAAATAAATTTGAGAGAGAATGGGGAGGGAAGTGGGTGAAAATGGAAGTGGATAATTCAGAAAGTGACGTGGTAGTATATAGAGGCTGAAAAGAAATGCCATTCATCCAACTAGTCTTAAACTAATGTTCTACCACCTCTGATGCAAAGGAAGGGCCTTGTTGGGCTTGCAACTTCAGTGTGGGGAGTTCGATTCCTGGTTGAAGCAACTGAGTGATGTAATAATCAATATTTGATTGGAGCAGTTTGGTGATGTAACAATCATGGAGGAAGGCTCCCTTGGGGCCAGGAGTATAA
>CAIGRT010073486.1:0-11616 GCA_903798405.1 Fraxinus platypoda | reverse complement strand
TTCTAGTTGCATACGAATTCAATTGAGAATTTTAACTATAAATACTGCAATAATTTTCATTATTTCACCACAAAAAATAAAGAGAGATATGATAGATAGAGAAGAATGAGAAGAGGAAAAAAATATTGAAAAATAATAGGAGAATTTTTACTTGCAAGATTTTTTTTATTTTCAACATTTCAAAACTGTGCGAAAATATATATTATTCTTTTCTCCACTGACTTTGAGCATATATACGTTTTCGCACAATTTCTATTTTTTTTAAACTCATCATTTTTCTTTTCAAATTTTTTACATCTTAAATGCAAACTCATCTCCATTAAGTGACTAAAATGACCCCTATAACAAGTTTTTGGCCGATAACTCCAACTCAGTTGACCATAGGGTATCAGGTTATGAGAAACCTCTCGAGTTTAATTGCTCGAATCAAATAGGTTTCGAGAAAAAGTATAAGATGAAACACTTTTTCTTTTAAGGGGATATAATAGAAGTTAGATCTACTAAATTAAGGTCAATCTATATTCAATATTTCCTTACCAACAGATGGCGGCCATTCCAAAACTCACACACGCGGTCAAAACTTACTCACAAGATCATTGTGTATACAGTGCAGATAGTGCATGAAAAAACCTATACTAAGCACTCCACATAAACCTAAACAAAGTAATGAAAAATATGCTACAACATATCAATTAAACTCATACTTAGTCACAACACATGTTCAAATAATCATATATCATGTTTAAAGTCAAACTACCTAAAAAGCAAAACAAAAAATGAGATACATGCAATAATAAAAAAAATCACAATTAATAAGCATACATATGCATCAAAAATACCTAATTAATTAGGTATACAAATGCTCTTATCTTTAAGAGCACTGTGATCAATTTCAAAAAATTTTAGATCACTCTTTCTGATCCAAACCTTACTAGAAGCAGACTTATTCACACTCAATTGTTGTAATAACACAGTTAGTTGACTCACCTGATCATTAAGAAAGTCGACCCTACTAGATATGTCCTGATTTCTACTTCTTTTTATAAATCTATTGCACATATGTCTTGTGTGTCCCAACTTACCACAATTAAAGCATGTAGGAATAATCTATGACCAAATCTACGTGATTCCTGAAATTGATTTCTATTTGAAAACATCCCAAGTTGTCCAATGGGATTACCTCATCTCTAAGTCTTATTAGTAGCAGGGACGAACGTGGTTTTGGAAGTGTTAACATCATGAGGATTAGAATTATCATAGCTTAGATCACTCATGTTTCCAGAAGGCTTGTTCATCCTTAAAAAATTATCGAGCTAATCAGAACCACTAGAGAAAGCAAGAAGTTGAGATTTGGAATATTCAAGTTCTCTCATAAGGTTCTTAACCTGGATTTTTAGTTTATCATTCTCAATAGTCAGCTTACTAACTCTCCTAGATGACTTGTCAAGTTCACCTGTAAGATTCTTAATCTTAGACTCATTAAGGTCGGCTACAAGTTTCTCTCTAACTAGCTTAAGTTCATTAAACTTCTTAAGCACGTCTTTATTCACTTTCTTTATCTTGGGACTCTCCTAAAATAATTGTTGATAAGCCTCACAAATATCTTTCTCATTTTCGGAATCTTCCTCAAAGTGTTTACCAATATCTACTTCCCCAACCTTCTCACTGTCCTTATCAGATTCACTTTTAATCTTAGCAGTAAATGTCATAAACTTTCCACTATCCTCATGAGTAGACCTTTCACTTTGATTATCCGAGATAGACTCGTCATTAGTGAGAGTTGCATTCATAGTTTTTCCCTGATTTCTCTTACCATTAGGGCACTCACTTTTATAGTGGCTAAAACATTGACACTTATGACATCTCATAGTGTTAGATTTCTTTCTAGACTCACTCAGGTCTCCTTCGCTTCTCTTGTTTGTTTGTTTTTTCTTATTTCTAAACATTTTTTCAAAATTCTTAACAAAGTTGGCTATTTCTTCATCATCAAGTAAATCTGAATTAGAAGAATCATGATAATCATCCCTAACAATGTTTAAGGCCAAAGACTTATATTTTTTTTAGGTTTAACTAAGGTTAGTTCATAAGTCTGGGGAGATCCAACAAATTCTTCAACCTTAATAGCGTTTATGTCCTTACTCTCCTCTATAGTCGTGATTTTAGACATAAATCTCCCAGGTAAGGATTTAAGGATTTTTCTGACATTTTAGGCTCAGAAATTCTCTCACCCAAGTTGAAGCTATAATTAACAATGTCATTCAAGTTTGCATAGAAGTCATCGAACATCTCATCATTTTTCATCCTAATCTCTTCAAACATAATAGTCAACACCTGTAACTTAGAGTTCTTAACAGTCTGAGTTCCATCATGCGTAGTTTATAAAATATCTCAAACCTCTTTAGCAACCCACACATAGACACACGCCTAAATTCTTCTAGTGACACAATCATAAATAAATCATGTAAAGCCTTACTATTCCAATTACACTCCTCTAAACTAATCTCAGACCAATTGGCAATAGGAGTAGATATGACAACATCATTAATAGTGCTAGAAAGGGCATTTCAATCATTCACTACACTCAACCAAATACGCTCATCTATTAATTTCAGGAAGGCTATTATTCTAACTTTCCAATATGCGTAGTTACTGCCATCAAAATATGGCGGGACAGACAATGAACTACTCATCTGGAAAACTAGGGTCACGAATCGAATTTGAGCTCTTATACCACTTGAAAGTTACGAGTTCGACCTTAAAATCGCCTAAAGGGGGTGAATAGGTGAATAACGTGGAATTAAAAATTATCAATTAAAAGTAATAAGTCACATTTTAATCGTTCTAGATGTTTAGTCAAACAAGTCAATTTTATTCTATGTTGAATTACCATAATAATAAATAAAGTAATAAATAACACAAGATTTGTTGAATGAGTGACTGGGTAAAAATTATGGGACCAAGCAAGTAACTTCCACTATAGACAATAAGAACTTACAGTATGATTCAACCTAGAAAACTCACTAAACTCATTGATCTAATTCGTGTTATCTCCAAGACCCGCTGGAACGTTCTTCACTCACACATGCTCCCGATTTTCTGGAATTGTCTATCTCCCGTGGATCACCAAGAATACCTTATTCTTGTACTTTTCCTATATGTCTAGTCCAACATCCATCAATTTGCAACAATCTTTGAAAGCTATTAAGAAAGTACCTTACTGATTATATTTAGGAAGAGGAAGTTTTGGATTATAACGTTTTTCCCAACTCGTGGTTGATTGATCTTAAGATGTAGAATTATTGGTTAATTTTCAAAAGATATTATGCATGTAGAAAATAGTGATCAACCACCCATAAAAAGTAATGGCATTGGGTATTTATAATATGAGGTATTTGAGTAGTATATGATAGATAGAACTCTTGAAAATCGCGAACTAGAATTTCTCGAAAAACATTGTACACTGTTTCTGTTTTGGACGCTCGAGTATCAGCTTGACGGCAGGGTAGCGTAAATCCGTCGACTCTTTCTCCATGTTCCATATTCTTACCCAAAGTCTCATGCTTCATATATACAACCCCCACCCCCAAAAAGACTCATTGACTTTTACAACTCTTTTATAATAATCATTTTATCTAAAGAATTGTCAATACAACTTAAGTCCTAACAAAAATCAAGGTAAGATACTTTTGTGTAAGTGGTACATTTTCTTGTGTTTTTATATTTAGTAATTTATGCATGAATTGTCAGTAGACTTTCTGGTTCTTTATTAAGAGATATAAAATCTTTCAAGAATTTAAGATAACCTAAGATGGGTACGTCGTTTGGTCACCGATATACTCCATAAGAGAAGAGTGGTAGGGAGTGTGTATTTTATTGTTACATAATTATATATGAAACTGCACGTATCTTATTAAGTATTTTAAATACTCACTCTTACAAAAATTTGATATGGGCTACCAAGAGGATTTGAAGAAATAAAATTTATAGATTTATGTCTTTAATTGATTAATTAGTTTCATTTATGTTCAATGATATATTTATTTAAATAGTAATTGAGTATGTTTATTTTGAACAATAAAATTTTAATGTTTAATTTAAATTCATGGATAGCCCATATTTTTATTGAATAAATTATTTATATCGTTTCATATTTAATGTAAAGAAAAATGAGTTTATGGTAATACTCCAAGATTTATGAAAATTTGGGGTGTTACAGTTAGTATTGGAGACAAGTCTACCTTTCTGTAGATATTTTTTTAAAAAGAGTTATTGGTTTCGAATTAATGAATTTTAATAGGAATTTATCCAAAAAAACTAAAGATTATGGCGGATTTTTTTCAAAGTACTGTTCACACGAACAGTGACCACCCCGGGACACTGCTCACCAAAAAAAAAATAATAATTTGACAGATTTTATTTTTTCAAAAGTTTGTGTGTTTTAGATATTAAATTGATTTAAATAAAAGTTTTAAATTGATTTCAAATTGATTTTAAATAATAATATTTTTGATGCATTTTGAATTGACGACAAATTTAAATTGCTATTATGTTATTGCCCATGTTTTAGACTATACATATTTACGTGTTTAACTCTAATTTTCGAGTGATATATAAAGAAGAAGAAGAAGAAGATTTGTAGAATAAATAAAATATTTATATGAAATTTATGAGTTAAATGACAATTTTGCAAATGATATGAAATTTTTTTGGCAAGTGTTGCTCACTGATCGACCACTCTCCGATGGATCCAAGATATGAAATAAAATGTCATTCTTTTAGCATGATTATGAGTTTTTCTTGCTTCATGGTATGTACTATTAAAAGTATGTCAAAGTCCAGTATTCAAAACTATTCAACTAATCGAGATAATTTCGAGGACAAAATTCTTTTAAGGAGGGAGATTGTAACGCCCCGAAAATTTTATAGAATAAAATTTATTTGTTTCATGTGCTATATTTTTGTAGTTTGAAAAGTTAAGGGCTAAAGTAAATGGGTTTAATTCTTATATTTTTTGGTCTAATAGTCAGATGTTGATAGAGTGAGATTTAGTATAATGATATTGGACTCATTGTGTAGATTGTAATTAATTAGGAGTCTTTGATTCAAGAAAAGGTTGTTTCTGGATAAAATCATATCAGGTTAAATCCAATTAAAAGAATATAAGGTTAAATAAAATTTAAAGGAATTTGAAATATAATATAAAACCGTTTTCCTCCTTTTTTTAGTCTAGCCACGTAATTATGATTTTGATTAGGATAAATGTTAATTAAAATATTAATTTGATTTTGACAATGATAATCTTTTTATGATGTGGATATAATTTAATTGTGATATTAATTTGATAATGTTTAATAGTAATCATAATTATATTATTTAAAATAAATTCTTATTCAAATTTATTGTATTACACAATTTTTAATTCTAGTTGCATACAAACTCAGTTGAGAATTTCAATTATAAATACTGTAAGAATTCTCATTATTTCATCACAAAAAATAAAGAGAGCCATGGTTGAGAGAGAGAATGAGAGGAGAAAATATAGAAAAATAATAGGAGAATTTGTACGTGCAATATTTTATTCTTCTCAATTTTTCAAAATTAAGGTAAGATACTTTTTGTTCAAGTGATTTTAATTACGCTCAAAGAATAACGCAGTAGTTATAACACATATTTGAGATGTCGATTCCACAAGGAGATAGTTAAAAATATTTAAAGGATCCGAAAGGTGAATATTCTTTTGAATGTGTGAAAATAATTTATTTGTTTGAGTGAAAATAAAATCAAGGTTTGAAATAGTGAAGCGTCGGAATTCCCTCAATTATATTAGTTCATTCAACATGAATGATTTATTTTTATAACTCAATTAGAAATGCTTAATATAGTTTCTATAATTGAAAGAAATGTCATTAAAATTAGTTTAATTCAATTGTAATTCTATAGATTAACTCTCCTGCCACAGCATTCATGCTTTCGTTTACTAGAATAAAATTAAAAAACAACCTTATACTTGAAGCATAAAGTAGTAATGAATCACACCAGTAAAAATAGATAAATGAGATTAAAACTTAAACGAGTATTTCAATCATTCAATAGAGAGCGTGATTGAAGCTATGATGAATTTAATAAAAGTTTAGCCAATCTCAAAACACTTTTATGAAAGAAGATCTAAACCATAAAATTATTTAAAATGAAAATTTAAATCTCTGAATCAAATAATGTTGAAATCACCGAATCCAACTGACTCCCTTCCTAGCTTTACCAAGATGTTTAATTCTTCATTGAATTGTTGGTCATCTCCTCTCGTGTTTTCTTCCTTGATTGTTGATAAAAAAGTGTCATTTTTGGTTGTCTTCTCGTGCCTTTAAAGCCCCCAAGAAGATTAGAATTCGAATGGGCCATAAAATAATCCAAAAAGTTGAAAATTTTGCTTTTCCGCGATTGGCGCCGTGACGCCCACTACCGATGCCGCGATGCCAGCATTCTACTGTTCTGGGCAGAGTTCCGACACTTGAATCCATTCTTCATTTGAATAAAAGCCCGAAATTAAACAAATGAATCGAATTAGAAATTATCTTAAGTAACCAACTTAATCATTGAAGGGACGATGATGACATACCTCGATACCTTTGTTTCAAGTTTTGGAAGTTATGCTCGTGCTCATATTTTTCATAGGTACAATTTTTAGTAGTATCAATTATGAAAAAAGAAAAATCACCACGCAATTCTTGTTGCGGGATGCTCAAGGGCATTAAGCATATAATTGAAGATTCAGGGAGTTGCGGAGAAAGGAAAGGGACGCAAAGAAATAGTGATGCAATGACACAAAGGACACGATGATATAAAGCTGAACAAAATAAAATTGTCAATCTGTAAAATTGAGTCAAATTGTAGATTTGAAACCATTGGTTTGGATTCACGTGGACTTGATGAAGACTCGATTTGAATCGGATCAAGTCGCTTAAATATTGTTTAATTTAGATTTTGATACTTAAAAATTGTTTGAAATTGAACCAAACTTGTTATACAAAATAAAAATCCACTTAGTTTAAAGAACTTGATCCCAAGGGTCTGGGCTATTAGCGAGTGAATAAAGATTATATTGAATTAATGTAGTTGCATAGACATAATGGTTTGGTATAATCATTGACATGATGCCACGTGGCAATCTATCATTTGATTATTTAAAACACAATCAATTTTTTCAACTTATCACATCTTGCTAATACCTATTATGCCAATCATTATGTCATATCCTTCGGGCACAGTAGTATTATTCTTTTGTTAATGGTATGAGCAAAATACTGTTTGTTTGGCCTCAATTTTTTTAAAATTCATTTTTTTTCTAGATTTCTTTTTAATCATACATTTTATACGACCACAACTTTTTAACCACATATTTTACTAATTTTTATCAAAATCTACGAAGACCTAACTATATATTCACCAACTTTTATCAAAATCTACTAAAATTATAATTTTTATCAAAACCAAACAAAGTCTGTGTTATTATTATAGCTTTAAGCTTGTATTAATAATAATGTACGGTGACATTTATGTCGAGAATTTACATTTAATGCATTGTATTGAGATTTTAAACAAAAAAAAATTGTTTTACCTCATTCGAAATATATTATTTAAGTCGCTAAGTAAATTGTGATGCGAAAATAAAATCGAATTGCAAAAAATGGTTTTGATTTGTTTTTGTGTGGTTTGAAAATTTTCAAACTGTTGTAAATGATTTGATTAGAAAATAGGTAAAAAATTGATTGAATTGAAGAAGATGAGCACACCACAAAAAATGTAAAGACAAGAAAATTGCAGTTTAATATATAATTTTAAATAAAAATAATAATATTTTTAACCATATGTTCATAATTTATATTAAAATTTTGTCAAATAACCCATTGTTCATTTTAATACCTTACCCTAATCGTTCTTGAAAAATGTTACTTATACATAAGAAGTTACATAATGATTTAGATATACAGACGATGTGTAAAAAAAAGAATGAGAAAGTTTTTCTTTTATTTGGTTGAAGAAATTATGATCTAATCTTATATTTCACTATATTATATGTATGTATATTATTATTTATACGTAGCACAATCAATGTACCTTGACAAATTCGTCAAACCAAAACACATTCCACGAGGCCATAGAAGAGCTACAAGTATATCAAGTTGACATTATTGAATTATATGTGTTGACAACTTTTTATATATTAATTGTAACATTTTTTTATTTTTTTCTTTCAATAAATGACCAAATTAAAAAAGGGTGTACAAGAGTTAGTTGTTCCAATGGTCACTGAACTTATGCCCATGTTTTCAATTGCTTACTAAAGTTTAGAATGTTGAGTTTTGACTATTAAACTTTTGAGTACGTTGGACGTTAATCACCAGTATATCTACTGTTTAAAATCTCTAACGAAAGGGGTGACGTGGTTGACGGAATGCACATGCCCGTCACATCGTTAAACTTTGAAATTGTAGAATTTTGACCACTAAATTTTAAAAAATGTCTTTGATTGCTCACTAAAATTTGAAAAGCGTCTTCTATTACTCACTGAACTTTGAGGTGGTCGAATTTTGGCTACTAAGCTTTGAGATGGTCGAATTTTGGCCACTAAATTTTGAAAAATGTCTTCTATTCCTCGCAATAATTTTGGATTTAATTAAAATTCGTTGTTAAAATTTGGATTAAAATTTGAATGTAATTTAATTCTAATTATTGTGTATTTCGTTGTAAATTCAAATATTAAAATTCGGATTTAATTTAATTTTAATAAAAAATTTATTATATTTCGTTGCAAAATTCAAATATTATGATTGACAATGCTTACAAAGTTATGCAAAGGAAGTGACTACTAATTGCAATGAAATACATAATAAATCTGTTATTAAATTTACTTTTAATATTCGAATTTTAAAACGAAATACACAGTAAACTCTTGTTTAGTAAGGATTAAAATTAGATTTTTAGCAGATTTTAATAAAAGTCAATGAAATATGTTGTTGAAAAGTTGTGAGTCCCATAAATATGTGGTTAAAATTAACTGTTGATTTTGAATTTAGTAAAAATCTGGATTTAAATTCTTACCAAACATGGACTAAATTAGTGAGCAATGAAGGACGTTTTTCAAAGTTCAATGAGCAAACGAATGCTTTTCGAAAATTTAGTGGCAAAAATTCGACAATCTCAAAGTTTAGTGGCCAAAATTCAACAATCTCAAAGTTTAGCGACCAAAATTCGACAATCTTAAAGTTCGATGAACAGTAGATGATGTTTTTCAAAGTTTAGAGAGCGATCGGAGACATTTTCCAAAGTTTAGCGATTAAAATTTGACCATCTCAAAGCTTAACAATGTGATGGGACGTCACGTGTATATTATGTCGACCACATCATTAATTCCGTTAAAGATTTTAAACGAGAGTCATACAATTCAAAATTTAGGAGGTATGTTCAATTGAGATTTTTAATGACTTTTTGAGATTTAAAAAGTTTAGGGATATTCAATGTAAACTTTTGGAGATCCTCTAAAAGTATTTGTGTATTCAATTGAGACTTTTAGAAACTTTTAAAAAGTCTCTAAAAGTTACGGTATATTCAATTAAAACTTTTTAGAAATCACTATAAGTCTTGGAGTATTCAATTTTTTATGATTTTTAAAGATTTTTTATAAAAGTCTCAATGTTACTAACTTTTAAGCAAAAAGTGCTAAAATAAAATTTCAAAATTTGTATCTCACTAATCACAAGATTTTGAGATACTTTAAAATAAATTAATTAATATGTATTTTTTTTTCAATATTTCTCTTTTATTTTCCATTTTACGAACATTAGAGTTATGATTAAATTTTTTTTTTTCTATTGATTATATTAGTTTCTATTTTTCTTTCTTTTTCTTATTGTTTATTTCTATTTTCTATGAAAGAATTAAATTGTATTCTTATAGCTTTTTTTCTTATAAATTATATTTCAAATGAATGTTTTCAAAAGTCATTTGAATTAGAAGTCTCTAAAAATTTTAAAATAAAAGTTTACAAAAGACTTCCACTAATTTTATACAAATTTCATAAAAATTCACGAATCTTCAAAAATCCAATCAAATACACCCCTAATTATCAAAATTCTGACATCTCAAATTTCCGTTTGCAATTAAAGCATGGATCATGCTAGTTGTACAATCGAAATTGACAACCTCGATTGACAACCACTCATAGGGGGCACCTCGATTTATTAAACATTTTTAAACATGCGATCCCCGTATACACGTGAGAGGTTGTTAACATTGTACAAATGGAAAAATTCATAAGTAAGAGGATAAGTATCTCCTATTTCAAAATTAAGAAAACAAGTTTGGAATTTCAAAAATCAGATTTTTATTAAAATTTATTATGATTTAATTAATTAATTAATTAAATAATTAATTAATTATAATGATGTCATAATTATACAATTAATGGTCACAGGTACACAATTAATTGGTCACAGATTATTTTTGAGGTCACAAATCAAAAATTTTATAGGTCACGAATTATTTCGAATCAAAAATTTTATAAGTCACGAATATTTTCGAGGTCACAGATCAAAACGTTTATAGGTCACAGTTTGTTTATCGGTCACAGATCCAAATTTGTGGAGGTCACGGATTATTTCGGGGTCACAAATCAACAATTTTACAGGTCACAGATTATTTTATTGGTCACGGATCAAAAAATTACAAGTCACAGATTAATTTTTAGTCACAAATTGTCGAATTTTAAAGTCACAGATTAATTTTTAGTCACAAATTGTAGAATTTAAAGGTCACAGATAGTCCACCATCACCGGCATCTCACCACCGCAGCACCTAATCACCACTACCGACTACACACCATCACCACCACCACCCCACGCCACCCTCCAGTTAAACCTCCACCATTCCAGAATACATTCTTCCAGAATAATGTTGCTCAGACACATCCTAAATTTGAAATTGATAAAACTAAACCAGCTAGATATGAAATCTTCCCAAAAATAAATCAATCCCGTCGTCGTTCTCATTTCCCCAACCCTAATTTTATATCCCCAAATTGAATTGAATCGATTCCAATCAATTACGATAAACCTCTCTGTAAGAGCTGCAGAATATCAAATCAATTATGTTGTTATCTCCTGGCCACTCTCCCCGTCACATCTCCACCCCCTCCGATCAAACGCCACAAAACCCTAACCCTAATACCGATTCCCTTGTTTCTAATTCCAATTCAAATTTTGCCAACCGGAAGCGGCACCGGGGTTCCACCGTCCTTGACGAGGATACATATGTTGCGGCGATCGAGAAGATTATAGAGCGAGACTTCTTCCCTGACATCCCCAAGCTCCAGGACCGCTTCGATTGGCTCCAAGCCGTGCGCTCCCGCGATCCCGTACTCATCCGCGATGCCCAGCTCAAGATTCTTGATCGCCGGCGCCAACGAAAAGAATCTCCTGCCGATGCTTCGTTCCGGGCCACGACCAGCACTCCTGGTTCCACCTTCTTCAGGAACACCTCAGTTACTCCCTCCCTTTATAATGAGAAGAAAGAGAGTTTTGCTATGGGTGCAGCGTCGGATGAGCTAGGGCTTGGGGAAGG
>CAIGRT010073484.1:0-18073 GCA_903798405.1 Fraxinus platypoda | reverse complement strand
CCACCACTTTGGCAAGAAAGTCAATTCTTAAAAAAAGATGGAAAATGGGTTGATGTGATACAAGTAAGGAAAGACAATTCCATGACAAATTTTGTCAATCAAACAAGTCAAAAAGTGATGATGTTCAATCCAATTCCCAAGGCTGTTCAGCCCAATTTTCAAGGCTGTTCAGTCCAACTTAAAATTCTGAGCACCCAATTTCAAAGATTGGACAGCCTCATCCCAGAGATGTTCAGTCGTAATCCCGATGTTTGTCGCCCCTATTGCTATTACCTTGTGTATCACATCCCAAAATCTCGAGCATGAGACTCCGGCAATGATGCACGGGGGCCATTGATGGTGTCAATAATTAGTTAGCCCGAGGATACATTTTCCTAACTTGTGTCACCATTACGTATTCCTCCTCGGGTTTGACTCCTCGGCCATTGTGGCTTCCTCTTGATCATGACTGGACCATGTATCGTGCAGCCCCCGACTCAATGCTTATCTAAAAGAAAGAGAGTCCTAGTGACGGTATATTACCTCGTCCTCAAAGGATTCCTCCATCAAAATTCCACTTCCATCCAAACACGTGGATCATACCAAACCAATCAAGTAAGGACTTCCAATCATGTTAGGACTCTTAGGGATCTTAACATTGTGATCCTATTGGGACTGTGTCACCAACCTCTATAAATACATCATTGAGATTCATTATCAATGTACGTTTTTACATAATTCTTTAGTACATATCTTTTCATAAGTTCTCTCTCTGACTTAAGCATCGGAGGGGCGATGAGGACACACATTAACGTCTTTGTTTCAGGTACCGAAAGACCTCGTTCGTGCTCATTCTCTGTCGTCAAGCTCGGAAGTCGACATGTACAATTTTTGGTAGCATCATTGGCGCCCTCTGTGGGAAACGTTACCAAAAGCTATGGTCAACACACATCCAGGTCTTCCTCCAGCAAGTTCATCCGCACCAAACCCACCACTAGTTGCGGAGCCTCCAGCTTATCAAGAAGAATCATCTACAGTACCAGCTGCCCAACCATAGTTGGTTGATGTGTGTGCCTTCAAGGAACTTCGTCAGCAAGTGACAATGCTGACCCAATTACTAAGCCAAAGGGATGCTCATCCGACGATGGAACAACCGCCGACACCGATAGTAGGGCAATCAGGAGGGTTCATGGCCGAGGCTCGAGCTTAGGATACTCAAGAAGTTCATGATAATGGTGGATCCGGGGCCTCAAATGTGCCACCGTAGCCTCAGCCTCGAGGTTGGTAACTATGGACACAGGCGAACTAGCCAAGATCATACAGGATGGAATCATCACTACTGGACTCCAAAAGAGCACCCATTGCATGACGGGGTTTACCCCTAACACTCCTTTCACGCCGGAAGTGCTCTCCTATCCGCTCCTAGACAGGTTTAAACTTCCTCGGATGAAGGAGTACGATGAAACAACTGACCCTATCAACCATCTCAACGTGTATACGGACGTCGTGAATCTACAGGTGGCACCGATCCCGTAATGTGCAAAGCCTTTCCGCAAACACTAACCAACGCTGCCAGAGATTGGTTTTCTACCCTAGAGTCCAATTCCATTCTTCATTCTCTGACTTGGCCAACAAGTTCTCCACTTTCTTTGCTACTAGCAAGCGCATCAAGATGACTGCCTCATCTCTCATGCAGCTCAGGCAGGGACTGAATGAATCCCTACGTAACTTCATGACCAAGATGCTTCAGATACCCGACCTTCACATAACAGCAGCAATCTCCGCCCCTCACATATGCCATAAGGGGCGATTCCTTCAAGATGTCCCTCTCAAAAAACCCACCAAGGTCCGTGACCAAGCTACTTACCCGAGCAGAAAAATACATTAATATAGAAGAAACTCTGAACCCGAGGATAAATTCTCACCCAGCCTCTGAGAAACCCGAACACAAAAGGCAGCACAATTTTAATCCTCATCCAGAAGCTAACAAGAATAAGTAGAAGCATGAGACACAGTCGATATCGTTAACCAGATCAAACACTTCCAGGTCCAATATTCTGATGAAGATTAAGGATATGAAGTAGTTTAAATGGTCATCAAGGATGCAATCCCCTCCTAACACTCTAGAGATAGGAGCAAGTATTGCGACTATCATCAGGACCATGGGCATACAACAGAGAACTACAAAGCCCTTCAGTGAGAGATTGGGGCTTCTATAAAAATAAGATATTTAAGTTCATATGTCAGTCATGACAAGCACCCGAGGAATGATCGAGACAGCGACAAAGGTCCTGAGAGAGGGGAGAATGACAAGCCTACTACATGAACAACTAACATTATTGTTGGGGGGAATAGCATCAGGAGGAGACTCAAACAGTGGACGCAAGAAGTATGCCAGGCAGCATAGCCCGAGCTTGAGGACGATGCCTGATGATATGGAAGAAATCACATTCAGGTTACAAGACTTGGAAGGTCTGTCACATCCACATGACGATGCACTGATCATATCAGCAATCATATCCAATTTTGAGGTAAAGAGGATACTAGTTGACAATGGGAGCGCCGCCAACATGCTCTCCCATAAGGCATACTCTAGGATGGAAATTTCGACCGAACAGCTCAAAGTCGTCAACACCCCACTTCAGGGATTTGGAGGCGGTACAATCATTCCAGAGGGAATCCTCAATCTTCCACTCACGTTGGGGTCGAATCAGAAGCATGTAACATCAATTACATCATTCCAGGTAGTTCGCACTTCAATGGCCTACAATGCCATTCTGGGAAGGCCATTGCTTAACAAGATCAGGGCTATTGTTTCTACTTTCCACCTTGCTATGAAGTTCCCTACCAATAATGGTGTTGGGGTAGTGCGCGAGGACCAATCAGCTGCTAGACAGTGTTACGTAACATGTGTTCGGGGAATAAGTTCCAACGTCATGCATATCTCATCATCCGGACCCGAGCTCGATCACGGAGGTTGACTTACCCCAGTGGAAGAGGTGGTAGAGGTTGTGCTCGAGCCCAGCAAAAAAGTGACGATTGGTCGGTATCTTGACACCGATCTCGTGGAGATACTTGTAAGTTTTCTATCCCGTAATATAGATGTATTCGCGTGGAGCGTCAAGGATATGCCCAGGATAAACTCAAGCATTGCGATCCACAAACTCAATATCAATCTAGGAGCAAAGTCGATCAAACAAAGGAAGAGACGATTCGCACCAGAATGCCGTGAGGTCATTCGGGAGGAGGTTGATAAGTTGATCAATGCTCGGTTTATTCGGGAAGTTCAATACCCTTACTGGCTCTCCAACGTCGTACTTGTCAAGAAGGCCAATGGAAAATGGAGAGTTTGTATCGACTTTACAGATCTTAACAAGGCATGCCCAAAAGGACAGTTATCCCTTACCTCGGATCGACAACCTCGGGGACCACATTAGGATATAAATTGTACAACTTCCTCGATGCATTTTTCGGATGTCATCAGATCCTCATGGCTGAGGAAGACCAGGAGAATACATCATTCATGGTTGATTCGACCATATACTATTATAGGGTCATACCATTCGGATTGAAGAACGCAGGAGCGAGTTACGAGAGGCTCATCAACAAAATCTTTGCAAAATGATTGGGAAAAATATTGAAGCTTATGTGGACGACATGGTAGTCAAGAGAAAATGAGCGGAGCAACACATAGCAGATCTTGATGAGGTATTCTCCACCCTACGAGAGTATAAGATGAAGTTGAATCCAACAAAATGCATCTTTGGAGTGGCCTCGGGCAAATTTTTGGGCTTCATGATCACACATAGGGGGATTGAAGCCAACCCAGACAAAATAAATGCACTAACATCTACGGAGTCCCCTAGAAACAAGAAAGAGGTTCAAAAACTGAAGGGCCGCATAGCCGCCCTAAACAGGTTTATGTCTCGTGCAGCCGACAGATGCTTCCCATTTTTCAAAGCTCTAAGGGGGAAATCATGACTTTGAATGGAACGAGAATTGTGAAAGAGCATTCCGGGAGCTCAAGCAAACGTTGGCAACCCCACAAGTTCTCACAAGGCCGAAGCCTGGAGATACTTTATTTCTATACTTAGCAGTTTCTCAGAACGCGGTAAGTAGCGTGTTGGTGAAAGAGATTGGCAGAGCTCAACAACCAATCTACTACATAAGCAAAGTATTGCTTGATGAAGAGACCAGGTATACTTTGGCCGAGCAGCTAGCTCTTACCCTGGTGGTGTCGGCACGAAAATTAAGACAATATTTTCAGTCTCATCCAATTGTCGAGCTCACCAATCAACCACTCAAACATATACTCCAAAAGCCCGACATGTCTGGAAGGTTATTGAAGTGGGCTATTGAACATGGCGAATTTGATATTGAATTCAAGCCCCGGCCCTCGATTAAAGCACAAGCCTTGGTCGACTTCATAGCAGAACTCACCCCAAAGCCTCGGGGGCCAGCAGATAGCCTGACCATGGAGGTCACGGACATATGGAAAATATTTGTGGATGGAGTATCGAACAGCTCGGGCTCGAGTGCAGGTGTCATAATCATCAACCAGAAGAGACATGCCGAGGTACAATGTGCACTTCGATTTGAATTTGACGCTACAAACAACGAGGCAGAGTACGAAGCAGTTATAATTGCGCAAGAGCTTGCCATTAATCTTGAGCTTGAGTACATAAAAAATTTCAGCGATTCGCAACTAGTGATTGGATAGATTGAAGGGACGTTTGAAAGAAAAGACGAGAAGATGAGTTTGTACTGCCTGAGAGTTCATGATTTTCAAAGACAATTCAAAAGTTTTGAAATTGTGAAGATCTCCCGAGCTGAAAAGTATAAGGCCGACGCCTTGTCCAGGCTTGTGTTCATGGGGATTGATGGTCATGACAGGATGGTTTACGTCAAATTTGTAACCGAGCCGAGTACAAGTCAATCACCCTCTGTCATGGATATTGAGCATGAGCCTTGTTGGATGGACCCAATAATTGATTTCATAGCTAATGGGATTTTGCCGAATGATCAGCGTTTGGCAAGGAACATTCGAGCTCGGGCACCAAGGTATTACATGATCAATGGAGTTTTATTTCGCCGAAGTTTCACACTTCCATATCTTCGGTGCCTCAGACCTTCAGAGGCTGTCCAAGACCTAGCAGAAGTCCACGAAGGAGTGTACAGGAATCATCGGAGAGCTCGGGCCCTAGCCTTTAAACTTATAAAATACGGATATTACTGGCCTACCATGAAGATCGATGCTAAGGATTACGTAAAGAAATGTGACAAATGTCAGAGGTTCGACAACGTCATCCATCCTCCGGCCGAGGACTTAACCCCAATTCATTGTGCGGTCCCATTCGAGCAATGGGACGTGGACATCCTTGGTCCTTTCCCACTCGCTCGAGGACAATTGAAGTTCGTTGCCGTAGCAGTAGAATATTTCACTAAATGGCCGAGGTCGAGCCTCTGGCCACAATTTCGGAACCCAAGATGAGGTCATTCGTTTGGAAGTCCATCATTACAGGTTCGGAATACCTAAGGTTCTCATAACTGAAAACGGGAGACAATTTGATAACCAAGAGTTTAGGAACTTTTGCACCAACTTGGGAATTGACCAACGCCTTACGTCGGTTGCACATCTTCAGAGCAATGTCTAAACCGAGGTAACAAATCGAATTATCTTGCAAGACCTCAAAACAAAGCTCGGGGAAGTTGGAGGAGCTTGGCCGGAAGAGCCACAAGACCGCAATAAGAGAGACCACTTTCATGTTTTCGGGGTGGAAGTAACACTTCCTGTCGAGATCAGACTGCCGAGCCTTAGGAAACTTGAGCCCGGACCTGAGGAACACACAACGGAGCACCTTAACCTCCTTGAAGAAGTAAGAGAACAAGCCTCTATCAGGGCGGCGTCTTACCAGAGCAAAACAGCAAGGCACTTCAATCGCAGGGTAAGATCTAGGCAGTTCAGGGTTGGAGATCTCGTCTTAAGGAGACCCGAAGCAGCAGGTCATGCCCCAGGCAAGCTAGGAGCCATTTGGGAAGGACCCTTCGAAGTTATAAGAAATGTTCGCAAAGGAGCATACAGTTTGAAAGACACCTCAGGAAGGCCACTCCCCAGGCCTTGGAATGCTGATAATCTGAAGATTTATTACAAGTAGTTTATTTTACTTTCACTTAGTAATGTCTTGTTTTTGCTTTTCAGTTGGTCGGGCTTGCATGCCCGGGCTTAGTTTACTTTTCAGTTGATCAGGCTTGCATGCCCCGTGCTCAATTTACTTTTCATAGGCTTTCATGCCCAGTATCAGTTTACTTTTATTTTGGTCAAACTTGCATGCCCCACATCATTTTACTTTTAAGTTTGACTAGGCCTTTGCACCTACATTTGGTATTTAGGAAAGATAAGTTTGCTTGAATAAATAAGGTCGGGATTTTTATCCCAGCAATATATTCTTAAACATCAAAGCCTTGCCCCATGCAAGCACGTCAAAGGCTTGCCATCGAGCAAGCACGCCAAGCCTTGCCTCGTACAAGTACCTCAAAGCCTTGCCCCGCGCAAGCACATTAAAGCCTTGCCCTGTGCAAGCATATCAAAGCCTTGCCATCTAGCAAGCACGTCAAAGCCTTGCCTCGAGCAAGCATATCAAAGCATTACCCCGTGCAAGCACATGAAATCCTTGCCCCGTGCTTGACGTGAAAGCCTTGCCATCGAGCATATTGATCGAAGTCCCCAAGCACATAGCTCGGGAATAAAAAGTGTAATGTCAGAGACCGTTTGTATTTGAACTCCTCAGGCTTTAGAACCTACAACTCCTCGAGCTCGATAGCCTAATCTTCCTTGAATAGTTCATTACCCACATGTTCGAATTTTGGGAATCCTCGAGTTCTAATACTTAATAATCCTCGAGTTTTTAACCCGTAAAGTCATTATTCTGATGTTCGAGTTCTAATCCTCAAGCTCAAATACGCTTATAACCCTCGAGTTCTTAACTGCGTTAAGTCATCATTCTGCTGTTTGAGCTCTAATCCTCAAGCTCGATTACTTAATTATCCTCGAGTTCTTAACTCGTTAAGTCATTATTCTGCTATTCGAGTTCTAATTCTCAAGCTCGAATACGTTTACTATCCTTAGTTATCCGATTTATCGAACACAAAACCCATTAGATGTACATCGAACATTCATAGCATCAAAATGACAAAGCAATATTAAAACTAAACGAGCATTGAACTTTAAAGACAGCAAAAACATTCATGAAAATCCATAATATGTACTAGGTTGTTTCAAAAACATTCATAACAGAACCGAAGATGGGGGATGGAAGGGCCCTAGTCTAGGTCGTCTCCTTCGGGCATGTCAACGGCTTGATGGAAGACTCTCCATGTCCTCTTTGAACCCAGGACACGTCACCTCGGGGTCTCTTTTTCCCTTTCCTTTGACTTGGGGCTCGAGTTTGAAGAATCTTCGATTTTTAGCTCGCCGCCAATCTCAATGCCTGAGGATCAAAAGTCATGTCTCCTGCAAAATGACGAAATTATCAGCTCGAGGAATGCTCGAGATTCAATGATGAATAAAAAAAATAAAATTGTTAAACCCTATCCTCCAATCCTCTCACATTCGCGAGGTCGAGGATGTCATCCCCGAGCATGTCATCGAGATCATAACATAGAGACTCGAGATCTTCCAACCTCTGCCTATCCCTTTCTAAAATTTCAACATAAGCTTGCCCCTCGTTAAATCGAGGAGTGCCCGGAATAGTCCACCGATTACCAAAAGGATGATCGGTGTCTTGGGGATGAAAAAACAAATATCTTTGCTTCCACCCCTTGAGGGAGCTAGGCATCTTGGGGATCTTAAACCTACCTCGGGTTGACACATAGGCAAAGCAATTATAGCCCAGTAATGACTTCAGCTCGAACACCATCCTAAGGAGGTCGAGTCTGGGGGTTATGGACATGAACCTACAAGCTATGAAAAAAATACATAATCATCCTCCATGCGTTAGGGAAGTGCTGTCCTGGGCACATGAAGTGCTCGACCAAGAACTCTATGAAAAAAGGATGAAGAGGCCATCTAAATCCAGCCTTCAATGAGTCCCTGAAAACCACCAACTCCCCCCTCCCCCAAGCACTAACTATATTGTCCTCGGGCTCGGGAATTCTAATGTCACACCCGGCATAAGTCCGAACTCCCTAGATATGGATATAACCTCGTGCTCTTTGTATCGACCTCTGAGGTCGGGGTAATTCAGAACAGGCCTAGCATCTAGAGGGACTGCCGTCGGGATAATAGAATGACTACATCCTCGGGTGTTGAACCCTACCCTAAGGAACTATCAGAAGACATAACTATGATCTAACTTAAAATCATGTACAAGTCTCGAGGTCTTCCTTAAATGAATAGAAAGCCCGAGGTGGTCCGAGGAAGTTTCAGAAAGTGAAAAGTGAGAAATAAGGTGGGGCATGAAAGTATTTATAGGATTGTGAAGAAGACCAAGGGTCTCTCAGATCCTAGCCTTCCATCCTGCCACGTGGTGAATATCCACCATCCTAGAATACTCATTGGCTCGAATGTCGAGGCCACATGTCACACCACAACAAACCCTAGGCTGAGCAGCCCAATTTCAAGGGTCGAGCATCTTATGTCCAGCCCAATTTCAAGGGTTGAGCAGCCTATTTCAATGGCTGGGCAGCTTATTTTCAAGGCTGTTCAGTCCAATTTGAAAGGCTGTTCAGGCCAATTTCAAGGGTCGTGCAGCCTATTTTCAAGGCTGTTCAGTCCAATTTCAAAGGCTATCCAGCCCAATTCGAAAGGCTGAGTAGCCTATTTCCTAGGATGTTCAGTCCAATTCCCAAGGCTGTTCAGTCCAATCCCAAGGCTGTCCAGCCCAATTTCAAAGGCTGAGCAGCCTATTTCCAAGGCTGTTCAGTCCAATTCCCAAGGCTGTTCAGTCTAATTTCAAAGGCTATCCAGCCCAATTCCAAAGGCTGGGCAGCCTATTCCCAAGGCTGTTCAGTCCAATTCCCAGGGCTGTTCAGTTCAGTGCAATCCCAAGGTTGTTCAGCCCAATTTCAAAGGCTGAGCAGCCTATTTTCAAGGCTGTTCAATCCAATTCCCAAGGTTGTTCAGCCCAATTTTCAAGGCTGTTCAGTCCAACTTAAAATTCTGAGCACCCAATTTCAAAGACTGGACAGCCCCATCCCAGAGATTCCTGAGGTTTGTCGCCCCTATTGCTATTACCTTGTGCATCACATCCCAAAACCTCGAGCATGAAACTCCGACAATGATGCACGTGGGCCATTGATGATGTCAATAATTAGTTAGCCCGAGGAATAAGCCAGAGGATACATTTTCCTAACTTGAGTCACCATTACGTATTCCTCCTCGGGTATGACTCCTCGGCCATTGTGGCTTCCTCTAGATCATGACTGGACCATGTACCGTACAGCCCCCGACTCAAGACTTATCTAAAAGAAAGAGAATCCTAGTGATGGTATGTTACCTCATCCTCAAAGGATTCCTCCATTAGAATTCCACTTCCATCCAAACACGTAGATCATACCAAACCAATCAAGTAAGGACTTCCAATCATGTTAGGACTCCTAGGATCTTATCATTGTGATCCTACTGGGACTGTGTCACCAACCTCTATAAATACATCATTGAGATTCATTATCAAGGTACGTTTTTACATAATTATTTAGCACATATCTTTTCATAAGTTCTCTCTCTGACTTAAGCATCGGATGGGCGATGAGGACACACCTCGACACCTTTGTTTCAGGTACCGAAAGACCTCGTTCGTGCTCATTCTCAGTCCTGAAGCTCGGAAGTCGACATGTACGATATTTGGTAGCATCAATAATAATAATAATAATAATAATAAGAGTTTTGCGTTGAAAGGCAGCAAGGATTTTATTTGTATATACATACATATAGTAGCCAAGGATTGATACTGACATTAATAATTAAACGGGGAGGCGAAGAGCATTAGCGAGTTCTTCTCAATTCTTCTTTTGCATGTAAAATTCGACGTAAAGACATGTGAAAAGCAATAGAAAAAATTGTATTTAAAGCATGTTCTAAATATTTGTCATTTTAAAATATTTTAAGACAATTCTTAGTGCAAAATCTTATTGGCCCTTGATTTTGTTTGTCCAAGTATAGTTTAAAGCATGTTTGATTCTCATTAATTGGGAAAAAAATGAGTTTCGTATAGTATTTTTAAAAGAATGTGTTATTAAAAAGTACGAAAAAAAATTTTGGTATACGTATAAAATATTTTATTGTTTGAACGTATTGTTGAAAATGATCATATGACAAATCACATAATAAATTAATATGTGTCAAACAGGCACATAATTTTTTCACTCTTCATTAGAAAAATAAATATTTAGTACAATTTAAGAAAATGCAGAATGAACAAAAAAAAAATATTAATTCTTTATCCATATATTATAGCCACCAGAATAATTATATAGTTAAGAAAAGTCCAAACCAATTTCTTGAATGCAATAAGGAAATTGGATGTTATATTCATGGCCATGTCTCGTGAAAAAGATGGCCAAATGTCACTGTTGGCATGACTTGGCTAAGTCAGTCAATTATGCAACGGTCCACAAAATTTATATAACATCAATAGTAAAAGGACCCATTAATTAATTATCGCACAAATATTCACAATCATCTAAATTGATGTTAATGATCCATAATGTTAAATAATATTATTCTTAAAAAACTTCTACAATTGTAAACAAATTGAAAATAAAAGGAGTCGTGAACGAATACATTAGTAATACATAAAGAGTAAGAATTTGTGAAAAAAGTGAAATCGGGATTGTAAAAAAAAAAAAAAAAATTGAAGTGTCCGTTTTCGAAGATGTCTGTGTCTATTTTAAGGGAAAACGGCCTAGCGAGAAAAACTCATCGGCTTTGCCCATGATGTATAGTATGTTTCGGTCCCATTTTACTGTTTAGGGCTTCAAAAACTAGTTTTTTCATTATTCCGGATAAATTTCTCAATTTTAATTATATTATGTATTTAGTTCCCTTTATAGTTTGATTTTTATCTTTTATTCTTATCGTTATCTAGAAGTTAGTTATTTTCCAGATTTTATTCACTACTTTAAATAAGAGTTGTAATCATTTTTACAATCAATTGAATTTTGAATTAAATAAAGAGTTTTGAGAAGTTTTCCCAAATAATTCTCTCTCTCTTGGTGTTTGATCTTTTAAATCAACAAGTTTGATCTTTTGTACGATTTTTTATTTTATTTTTTTTGCCTATAAGCTTCCGCTGCTTCAAATACACATGCTCAATATGTAAAGATATAACTAGAAGTTCTCAAACTCAGGAATAAATAACGTAATCCCCATTTGTCTAGGTACCACATTAGCTTGACTTCTCCATTCAATTTTTGAACCTTCAACACCTTGAATTTCATCTTTTTTATCTATTGTATTATTGATCAATCAATCTGCGACCTTATTGTTACCTTCTCGACAAATGTGTAAGAATGATAACGCCAAGGCTCCAAGCTTATTGAGCAGAATTAACTAATGTTGCTATGATTATTTACTCAAGCGTCAAGAGGATTGGAACGTCTACTTTAAGAGCATGATTCATAAGATTAGCATAATTAACTAATGTTGCTATGATTATTTACTCAAGCGTCAAGAGGATTGGAACGTCTAATTTAAGAGCATGATTCATAAGATTAGCATATATCAAGCATGTGAGACATGTTCTAATACAAGGAAGCGTGGGCCGTAAAATTTTTGAAGTTGAACATTAATGTGACGTTCTTACAATTTTCTTTACATTTCTATATTTATCGATTCTCTTCACGAGGACAATCAAGCAAGAATCAACTATTTATTTAAAAGGTCCACATTCCCAAGCAGGCAGACCGGAGGGTGGCCTACGGGGCCACGTGACCCCCTAGATTTTTTTAAATAGGAAAAAGAAAAAACTGAAATCGAAATCGAAATATTGTATTCTTAATACCATTTCGAAGTGTTCAAGGTCTAGTTTTCTACGTCATTAATGGCATACGAAACGATCAATCGTAACAAATGTTACGGCTTGTCAAAGTAGGCTGTTCAAAATTAGTATTTCGAAAATTTCAATAACATGCTTACTTTGAAAATTCTCCGACAATCGTTCGCTAATCGAATTTACAAATTGCTTATGTCATCTCAAAACTTATTTCGAGAACTACATTATAGGTATATCGAATAGTTCAAACAGATATCGACAATAATTAAAGATGCGTTAAATGCGAGTCTTAAAAAAAGCGTCTAACTCTCACTTTCTTAATGGTATATCGAATAGTTCAAACATATATCGAAAATAGTTAAATATACGTTAAACGTGATTCTTAAATAAAGGCGTCTAACTCGCATTTTCTTTAAAAAAATTCAATTATTTCATTAACATTTATTATTTTTGCGATACAAATTTTCCCATTTAATTTTCATCATTTTATTAGGAAATTTTATATGGAATATGACATCAAATTTTTTTGAAATTTTATATATGAAAAAGTCATATCCAATGTAAATTTTCGGATGCAAAATTACATGAGATGTGATTTTTTGGACCTAAATTTTCAATTGTAAAATTTCTCCCAACTTTTTTATAAGTTAGATTGTGTCTCCCTAATTTTAAACTTCTGCGTCCGCCCTTGGGTCCGCCCTTGTTCCCAAGTGCACAGTATCTCCAACTATCAAGTAATTTCTGTTGTAACAGAAAACAAAAAGTCTTAAATTTTCAAAGTTAAAACCTTTAAATTTTCAATTTTATTTTCTTAATTTTCAGTTTAGGTTTTAATTTCAAATCAAAAACCTTAATTTTAAATAATTATAACTTATATTTTAATGAATTAAATTTCATTATTTTGGGGTTGAATTTTACACTATAAAAGGGAGGTGATATTACATTGTTTGGAATAACGTGAAAAACACAAGTAAAAAGGATTATTCTCCATATATTTCATACTATATTGCTAGAATTTTGGCAACTTGATAAACCTCGTTCTTTATCTCTCTCATAAAAAGAGAACTACTATGAGTTATAAAGATTTTATCTTGAAGTCGTGTAATGTCAAAACTACTCGTACAAAAGGGAGGCCACACGACTTTAAGACGTCTTTAACATGTCTCTCTAAAACTTGCTTTTTGAACTTTAATAAATTTCTTTTTATTATTTTATTGTTGAATTATTTTATTATTTTATTTTAATGTATTGTGTCAATTGTAAAATCTACACGAATCACTTATTTTTCTCCAACAATTTCTTAGTATGACATGCTTCAAAACGCTGTCAATTATTGGGATTCACGTGCAAGTGATACCTATATAATTGCTAGAGAATTGGAAATTTTCAAATGAATAATTCATAACTAATCAGTCATAAATAATAAGTAAATCATAATTATGGTGCATATTAATAATTATTTCTATGCGTACACGTGCTACATGAAATAATGCTTCCTGCCAACCTTGAATATCATGTATATGACTGTTTGTAATCTATTTAATTATTCATTTTATTTTATTAAAATTAGGATTTTTTTTTAAATAATATTTTAGAGATTATTCTTGCAATTTTAATAGTAGAGTTAAGTTGGAGATTTTCATTTATTGAGAGATTTTTTTGAATAAATAAAATTTTATTAAGGGTCCGTTTGATTGCGAAGGTGGAAAATGAGTGGAATGAAAATGAATTCCAGGGAATTGAATTGCCTAGAATTTGTTTTATTGGAAATTGTAATTAATTGTATTTGATTGGTATAATTTTCCATCTATAAAATGTTGAAAGTTTGGTATCCGTTTGGTTTCATTTTTTATGAAAATTGTTTATTAAAGATATAATTTTTTTTTCTATCATTGGGTCTAGAATTTGTTCCAATTGCGAAAAAAAAATTAAAATTCTTTTTTAAAAAATTACCATACCGAATACCGTTCGTTTGACTTCGTTTTGCATGAAAATTGCCAATAAAAATGATAAATGTTTTTACCATTGTGTCTACAAATTTTTCCAATTGCTTAAAAAAAATAAAAAAATTTAAATTTTTTTTATTTAAATAAAGCAGTTCCATTTTGCCAAGAAAATGTATTCCCACCACTTTGGCAAGAAAGTCAATTCCTTAAAAACATGGAAAATGGGTTGATGTGACACAAGAAAAGGCAATTCCATGGCAAATTTTGTCAATCAAACAAGTCAAAAAGTGATGATGTTCAATCCAATTCCCAAGGCTGTTCAGCCCAATTTTCAAGGCTGTTCAGTCCAACTTAAAATTTCGAGCACCCAATTTCAAAGATTGGACAGCCTCATCCCAGAGATGTTCAGTCGTAATCCCGAGGTTTGTCTCCCCTATTGCTATTACCTTGTGCATCACATCCCAAAACCTCGAGCATGAGACTCCGGCAATGATGCACGGGGGGGCGTTGATGATGTCAATAATTAGTTAGCCTGAGGATACATTTTCCTAACTTGTGTCACCATTTCGTATTCCTCCTCGGGTATTCTTCCTCGGGTATGACTCCTCGGCCATTGTGGCTTCCTCTTGATCATGACTGGACCATGTATCGTGCAGCCCCCGACTCAAGGCTTATCTAAAAGAAAGAGAGTCCTAGTGATGATATGTTACCTCGTCCTCAAAGGATTCCTCCATCAGAATTCCATTTCCATCCAAACATGTGGATCATACCAAACCAATCAAGTAAGGACTTCCAATCATGTTAGGACTCTTAGGGATCTTAACATTGTGATCCTACTGGGACTGTGTCACCAACCTCTATAAATACATCATTGAGATTCACTATCAAGGTACGTTTTTACATAATTCTTTAGCGCATATCTTTTCATAAGTTCTCTCTCTGACTTAAGCATTGGAGGGGGCGATGAGGACACACATCAACGCCTTTGTTTCAGGTACCGAAAGACCTCGTTCGTGCTCATTCTCAGTCGTCAAGCTCGGAAGTCGACAGGTACGATTTTTGGTAGCATCATTGCGCCGTCTATGGAAAACGCTACCAAAAGCTATGGTCAACACACATTCTGGTTTTCCTCCAGCAAGTTCATCCGCACCAAACCCACCACTAGTTGCGGAGCCTCCAGCTCATCAAGAAGAATCATCTACAATACCACCTGCCCAACCACATGTGGTTGACGTGGGTGCCTTCAAGGAACTTCGTCAGCAAGTGACAATACTGACCCAATTACTAAGCCAAAGGGATGCTCATCCGACGACGGAACAACCGTCAACATCGATAGTAGGGCAACCAGGAGGGTTCATGGCCGAAGCTCGAGCTTAGGATACTCAAGAAGTTCATGATAATGGTGGATCCGGGGCCTCGGATGTGCCACCAGTAGCCTTAGCCTCGAGGTTGGTAACTATGGACACAGGCGAACTAGCCAAGATCATACAGGATGGAATCACTACTGGACTCCAAAAGAGCACCCATGGCATAACGGGGTTTACCCCCAACACTCATTTCACGCCGGAAGTGCTCTCCTATCCACTCTCAAACAGGTTTAAACTTCCTCGGATGAAAAAGTACGACGAAACAACTGACCATATCAACCATCTCAACGTGTATCGGACATCGTGAATCTACAGGTGGCACCGATCCCGTAATGTGCAAAGCCTTTCCGCAAACACTAACCAATGCTGCAGGGATTGGTTTTCTACCCTAGAGCCCAATTCAATTGCTTCATTCTCTGACTTGGCCGACAAGTTCTCCATTTTCTTTGCTACTAGCAAGCGCATCAAGAAGACTGTCGCAAAGGAAGAGACAATTCGCACAAGAACGGCGTGAGGTCATTCGGGAGGAGGCTGATAAGTTGATCAATGCTCGGTTTATTCGGGAAGTTCAATGCCCTGATTGGCTCGCCAACGTCGTACTTGTTAAGAAGGCCAATGGAAAATGGAGAGTGTGTATCGACTTTACAGATCTTAACAAGGCATGCCCAAAGGAAAGCTATCCCTTACCTCGGATCGACAACCTCGTGGACATCACATTAGGATATAAATTGTACAGCTTCCTCGATGCATTTTTCAGATATCATCAAATCCTCATGACTGAGGAAGACCAGGAGAATACAACATTCATGGCTATTCGGCCATATACTATTATAGGGTCATGCCATTCAGATTGAAGAACGCAGAAGCGACTTACAAGAGGCTCATCAACAAAATCTTTGCAAAAATGATTGGGAAAAATATTGAAGCTTATGTGGACGTCATGGTAGTCAAGCGAAAACGCGCGGAGCAACACATAGCAGATCTTGAAGAGGTATTCTCCACCCTACGAGAGTATAAGATGAAGTTGAATCCAGCAAAATGCGTCTTTGGAGTGTCCTTAGGCAAATTTTTGGGCTTCATGATCACGCACAGGGGGATTGAAGCCAACCCAGACAAAATAAATGCACTAACATCCATGGAGTCCCCTAGAAATAAGAAAGAGGTTTAAAAACTGAAGGGCCGCATAGCCGCCTTAAGCAGGTTTATGTCTCATGCAGCCGACTGATGCTTCCCATTTTTCAAAGCTCTAAGGGGGAATCATGACTTTGAATGGAACGAGAATTGTGAGAGAGCATTCCGGGAGCTCAAGCAAACGTTGGCAACCCCACCAGTTCTCACGAGGCCGGAGCCTGGAGATACTCTATTTCTATACTTAGCAGTTTCTCAGAACGCGGTAAGTGGCGTGTTAGTGAAAGAGGTCGGCAGAGCTCAACAACCAATCTACTACGTGAGCAAAGTATTGCTTGATGCAGAGACCAGGTATACTTTGGCCGAGCATCTAGCTCTTGCCCTGGTGGTGTCGGCACGAAAATTAAGACAATATTTTCGGTCTCATCCAATTGTCGTGCTCACCAATCAACCACTCAAACATATACTCCAAAAGCCTGACATGTCTGGAAGGTTATTGAAGTGGGTTATTGAACTTGGCGAATTTGATATTGAATTCAAGCCCCGACCCTCGGTCAAAGCATAAGCCTTGGTCGACTTCATAGCAGATAGCCCGACCATGGAGGTCACGGACATATGGGAAATATTTGTGGATGGAGCATCGAACAGCTCGGGCTCGTGTGCAGGTGTCATAATCATCAACCAGAACAGACATGCCGAGATACAATGTGCACTTCGATTTGAATTTGACGCTACAAACAACGAGGCAGAGTACAAAGCAGTTATAATTGCGCAAGAGCTTGCCATTAATCTTGAGCTTGAGCACATAAAAATTTTCAGCGATTCGCAACTAGTGGTTGGACAAATTGAAGGGACGTTTGAAAGAAAAGATGAGAAGATGAGCTTGTACTGCCCGAGAGTTCATGATTTTCAAAGACAATTCAAAAGTTGTGAAATTGTGAAGATCTCCCGAGCCGAAAATTATAAAGCCGACGCCTTGTTCAGGTTCGTGCTCATGGGAATTGATGGTCTTGACTGGATGGTTCACGTCAAATTTGTAATCGAGCCGAGCATAAGTCAATAACCCTCTGTCATGGATATTGAGCATGAGCCTTGTTGATAGACCCAATAATTGATTTCATAGCTAAAGGGAATTTACCGGATGATCAGTGTTTGGCAAGGAACATTCGAGCTCGGGCACCAAGGTATTGCATGATCAGTGGAGTTTTATTTCGCCGAAGTTTCACACTTCCATATCTTTGGTCCTCAGACCTTCAGATGATGTCCAAGACCTAGCAGAAGTCCACGAAGGAGTGTACGGGAATCATCGGGGAGCTCGAGCCCTAGCCTTTAAACTTATAAGATACGGATATTACTGGCCTACCATGAAGATGGATGCTAAGGATTACGTAAAAAAGTGTGACAGATGTCAGAGGTTCGACAACGTCATCCATTCTCCGGCCGAGGACTTAACCCCAATTTATTGTGCGGTCCCATCCAAGCAATGGGACGTAGACATCCTTGGTCATTTCCCATTCGCTCGAGGACAATTAAAGTTTGTTGCCGTAGCAGTAGAATATTTCACTAAATGGGCCGAGGCCGAGCCCCTGGCCACAATTTCGGAACCCAAACTGAGGTCATTCGTTTGGAAGTCCATCATTGCAGGTTCGGAATACCCAAGGTC
>CAIGRT010073473.1:0-11641 GCA_903798405.1 Fraxinus platypoda | reverse complement strand
TTTAGCATTAAGATTCACAAAGAAAGTGTACAAGATAAATGAACAGAGTGTTATTATAATTTATTTTGGCATTCAAAGATACTAGTTCATACAAACTTCGCAGGAGCATCGTGCAGAAGGTTTACTTTCCACAAGTATTACATATGCACGATTGCACTCAACATCTTAGAGTTCTAATGCAATTTGACTTTATAACACCATTTAAGTATTGCTTTCACTTTTTCTCTTTCCGGAAAATTGAACGGGGAGAAGAAAATAGCACAAGTATTACTGCATCCTTTTAAAAAAATGTTCCGAGGGAAAATTGCACTTAGTTAAGACAAAAAACTAATTATTGAAAAGCTTAATGAATTGAATATACTTTCAACTGTCAGCACTTCTGAGCACAGTTGTGTCCAACATTAAAAATNAGTTAAGACAAAAAACTAATTATTGAAAAGCTTAATGAATTGAATATACTTTCAACTGTCAGCACTTCTGAGCACAGTTGTGTCCAACATTAAAAATAGCATACATTGACAGCGGCATCAAAAATATAAGAAATAACGCGTAAGATAAAAAATGAAAATCATATTACCTGATCACAGTAGTTCGGAGCAGAAAACACGGTAATAAGTTTACCGTCATGTTCAATCTCATAACCTTCATCTTTCACTTCATGTGACCGCACTACTAAATCTGTAAATAAGAACAAGTTGCCGAACCACTTATGTTTTGAATATGAAAACCTGAAAACTGTAAAATACAAGACCGCTACTTATATAAAGAATGGAGAAAATTACCTAGCTTGTTATCCTGCAGAAATCTTTTAGTTACATCTGCACCAAATGAAAGACCAACACCACGTTTGCTGGGTCCCCTTCCAAGTTGAGGTTGTGGATCACTCCACAGCAATTCACACATCAACCCTGGTTGGCACCAAACAAGAATACGTGAAGCCGACAAGAAATAAAAACAGAATTCATGCACACGGAACAATCTCCTCTACCGTAGTGATCCCAGTCATCCTCCTTTGCTTCTCCCCTAATTGGCTCAACAATCTAAAATTCCTACATCAATATCTCTCGCCCTACAAACTCTCCCCCTTGTAGAGAAAGCTGGGGGGGGGGGAAGCACACAGGTAACTAGCATTTTAAGATTATTGCACAAGAAAAAGCACATTTAGCAGAATTTCTTGCACTAGACACATGACTTATCATTCTAGTACATACATCACAAAACCCTTAACAGGGCAAAGTTTTAGCATTTGAATTAAACAAGCTCAAAACTGAACTGACAAGACCATTGCAGCAGTGACAAATTCCTAGTTATTATGTCTTAATGTTTGTACAAGTTACCAGGTTCTGACTAAGTGAGAAGAAAGATTAATGCTTGCAGATCCAGAAACACGACCCTTGAGGTTATAGCTATCCAGTTGCTTTTTTTCCTTCAAGAACCCAAGGCATAGATACCAAGATATTAAACCCCCAAGAATTAGCCAGTATCACCTTGAGAAGTTCTGACATTCAATCAACGAGAATATAGAAAGCATCAATCTTTGACTGCTAAAAGAACAAACAGGACATGATGGCCCTCCTTTTCACGGACTTAGACAAAATGAGAAACAGTGGTAAGTATCAGTTAATATTACATGCTGCATTCATAAATCATATTTGCTTCTGGAATAGTAAGGCAACAGTAACTGGAAAGGCAAAATGTACATACGAAATAAATGACTGGGTTGGAGCTTACCCTCTTCAGGAGGCTCACAAAACCGATCTATTTTTCTTATGTCAGAGAGCTTCACACCATCAACACTGAAAAGGCCTCCGTGAACCACAAAAACTTTCTCGTTTATCACATGAGCCAAAGGTAAACAACAGAAGACTTCGGCAAAGAGTTCCACAAATTTATCACTTAATTTGGACTTGACCTCACCCTCAAAACCATATATTTTATTCATGCTCTTGCTTTCATGATTTCCTCGAGCGAGATATATAGCTGAAAGTTTAAAGAAGTTGATAAGCAGTGCTTCGTTCTGAGAAAAGGCTGCAAGGCTGGATCACTTATGCATATGGAACAAAATAAATGAATAACACAACCAACCAATAGAACTTGCAGCTCAAGAGATACACATACACAGAATTTTAGCTCATGACATAGAAAAGAGGAAAAATTGATGATGCTGAGACCTTCAAAAAATTCACCACTACATGCCGTTTTTGAAATGAAAATGTTAGGCAACACTGTCAAACTGCCATTTAACTCAAATCTGACCAAGTCTAACACATTAAAAGAACAAATGTGAAATTTGACCGGTAGAGATAAAAAAAATGTTCATGTTCGGTGGTGATTAAAATCAGATTTTTAATAGATAAAAGTTGATGAAATGTGTGGTTGAAAAATTGCGAGTCCCATAAAATATGTGGTTAAAATTAATTGTTGCCTTTGACTTAGATTAATCTAGATTTTAATCCCTACCAAACTGTGGCTAAATATAACCGGCAATCTAATTACTACGTTTGAACACCATACTTTTGTGTTTCTTGTCAATTGAGAGGGACATCATTTTCTTTTATAAATATCTATAGACATACAAATATTTACCTACAATAAACAAAATCTAATATTTTACTTGGTGTATAATAATACACGTGCAACCACAAGTACACATGCAAAGAATATCAAAGCCAAAAGAAAATGAGGGATCACCTGATGGAGACATGCACTTGAATGCAAACAGCGTGAGTATGACCTCTAATGAGAAAGAACCCCTATCCACAAAGTCTCCGTTGAACAAATAAGGATTATCTTCAGAAGGAAGTCCGTTGAGCTCAAAAATATTTAATAAATCATAGAACTGCAACCATGTCACAATGGTTACTAAGATAAAAATTGGTAATACACAGTTGAGTACGTAAAATAAAGAAGCAATAGTCAGACACATCCTATGGTTTCTTCAGGATGTCATTAAATCAAAGATCAATTGAATGCTGGAATCTAAACCAAATAATCAACAAAATTAATTAATAATGAAATAGCAGAAGACGTTTGGGCTCCATTATTTCTATAATACATTTTTCCAAAACTCATTTTCAACCACACATTCTTCCATAAAATAATATTGCACGTAAACCCAAACTTTTCCTTATCTTTTCACCACATTCTCCAAAATATCACTATTCCAAAATACATTTTCTCCCAAAAACACATTAAAATGGAGCCCAAATAGGGTTATATAAAATGGTCTCCACAATCTAGCCATAGGCTTTAGACACTGACAAACACTACATTCTAAGAATTATGTCTCTAAATACATGTACATATTCTTTTTATGCTTACATTTTGGCAATATTAGCTAGCATAGGAAAGCACACAATGTTTGTCCATTGCACAAAAATATGACTTATTGAATTGAACCTTCTATAGAACACAAATGAAAAAGAACTGAATCCACGCCTTAATACGCCTGGAAGATTGACATCGAATCAAGGAATCAATTTTACCTGGCCATGAACATCACCGCATACAGTGAAGTGCTTCCCATTAGGAACATTAATGTCGACAAGAGACGGCAAAGATTGCAACATTTCTCTTGTTTGCAAAACAATCTGGCATGCATATCTACATCACAAAAACTAACTTTCAGATTGAAATACAAATTTCTTCAAATAAATATGCAACGACAAATGACCAAGTCTTATTCTCTATATATTTGGAATCAGCTACATGAACCCTTTTTCCCCATTTCTTGAAGAGTTTGGAACACAAGAAATTACTATTTTATTATAAGGACAACTACAATTTATTTTGGTGGAATATACAAACACACTCAAGCAAGCACCTTGGTCTACTAAAGTCACCCACTCAAGCAGCCCCAAAATATTTCTGCAAAGAGGATTTTTGTATATTGTATCTAAATTGGGGTTGGGCCATAAAATGGAATACTAAAATTTATATTTTACCACATGTATCCCTGCAGATACCTACATCCAAATTTTCAAATTACAGAATAGTACAAAGTGCATCATTAAACAAACTACTGAGCTTTAGCCAGCACCGTTTGTGTAAGCACTTCTGATTCTTGAAATCATCCATCATTTTCTTCACAAAGTCCAAAGTAACAATATCGTCTTCTATTCTTGCACCAGCATATTGTGGTTCCACATCTAGAATAGACACAAAAATACAAACATCATTAATATGCAAGCTATGCTGTTCTATCCAAATTAAGTTCCTAGACCTATTAACCTTCACAGAAAGAAATAATGGATATTAAATCATAAACTAATAGGAACCTGTCCATGTTACTATTTACAGATCACTTGAATAAGATTATTCCTATGTCTCGACCATTTCTTGCACCCCAACCATCAAACAAGATTACCATTTTCCAGATACCGCCTCAATAATCAGAACATGCTGAAATCTCTTTAAGAGTAAAACACAATAATAATGAACAGAATTATAACTTCGGGGGATAGATTTTTGTGAAAAAAGTTGGCATGATGCACACTTAGTAACCACGCGGCCTGCTTGTCAAGTGTAAAATATCACTTTATCACAGGCAAATTTGCGTCACAAATTAAAAAATAAAAACAAACATTTGCAACACCAGGTGAAAGTTTGAGGGAACTTTATATCCCATTCCATTCATGCATTTAGCCCCTGTTTGGTCCACATTCACATTCTTTAATAAAATAATATTTTTCATCACATCAATAACTTTTCCTTCTTTTTCAACCACATATTTCCCATCACATCACTTTAAAAAAATGCATTCTCTCATTTTAATGTGCACCAAACAGGCTCTTAAACAATTTTCCAGGCAGTAAACACATATAAAGCAGGAAAACTCACAAACAGGGAGAAATTTTATTAAGACTTTGTTTGGGAAGAATTTACAAATGGTTTAATTTATAAATAGGGAGAAATGAGTGGTGAATAAGTGAATAGCATTAGAATGTAATGTTGATAATAAAGTTTGACCATTTATAAATACATGATTCATAAATTTTGCCAAATGAAGGCTAAGTAATATAATACCCAGAGCTGGTGAAACAAGACCATATTCCACTGAAGAAATAGCTAAACCTTTCAAAGCTAATAAATAAATAACTATAAGAAAAAATAATTATGATTGCATACCTATGACACGATAATCAATAGAATCAACTATTGAACGTCTTTCTGATTCAGGTACAGCAATAGCTTCTTCAAATTTTAGTTTCATCACAGCTTTTTCACATTCTTTCAATTTCTTGGCAGCATCAGGGTCATTCGGACATATTTTCTTGACCTAAATAAATAATAAACTATTCAACAGATGTGGGAACAGGCATTCTTTACTACTTCAAAAAAGGATCTTGTAGTTTATTAGATTAAAGTGGAAAAGAAAAATGTTTTATATTGCTATGCCGAAAATCTTCCGCACATGTATCATAATGAAAGCAAAAGGCTTTACAAAGAGCGCTGAATTTAATCTTTTGACCCCAAAAATATTTAAAAAAAAAAAAAAAAACCAAAACTTTCTACAATGGAACTATCAAAGTAGCTCCATAAGGCATGTAAAAGATATATAAAAATTACACGCAAGAGGACATAAGACTTAACTAAAGATGAAAACCTACTTGTTGAAAATCCTTGAGTGCCATCTTAAACTTTCCCATTGCCATATATGCTGCACCACGTCTATAATAACCCTGTAACAAAATCAATTCACCGCATTAATCAATTAATAAATGTCTTCGGGGGAAAAAAATCACTTCTCCTCTCCAAAATTTAGAAACATAAAAACTAGCCTTAGAATATTTTGGATCGATTTCAATAGCTTTAGTAGCATCCTGTATTGCACTGCCATACTCTTCCAATTTGGTATGTGCAAAAGCACGGTTAGCCCAGTACACAGCATTCTCACTATTCAATTCTATCGCTTGTGTATATAAATCAATAGCCTGAGAATATTTATGCGCTGAAAAAAAAAATTCACATTAACACCAAACAAATTTATAACTCTGTATTATAACAGTAACGTTTAAACATAAACATCTTTATCATGAATTGGTTACCTTTGAAGGCTTCATTTGCTAGGAGCTTGAGCTGTTCGGCTCCATCACTGTTTGTGGCATTTTCAGTTGCCATGCTTGGGGGCATAATAGTAATAACGATACTGTAACTACTGTGAGAGTGTGGGGGGTTGGGTGGGGGGAGTAGGAGGAGGAGGAAGGAGGGGGCTTTGCCCTAGATGATTCCGGAATCTGGGGGGACACCGTTTTTGTTATTGTTTTTTGTTTGTTTATACCTTGTTTGGCTAAGCTAATTTCAAGTAAAGTTGCTTTTAAGTAATTTTTTTTTCATTCTTATTTTTAAGAAATTCTTACCTTTCTATAGGAAATTATCTGTTTTAGAATTTACTCGCATTTTTTCTATACAGAAGTAAAAACATTTTCCTCCTAAAAAAGTTGACTTTTTAAAGTTAACCAAACATGCCATATAAGTTGGGGGTCAACTTCATATCTTCTCAAATTACGAAATATTTTCATCTGCAATCCCCAAACTATACCATTGTCGCACTTGGTTCTCGATTTAATTTTTGAAGCATTCAGGTGCTTGAAGTATTAATTTGGTGTAGGTCAGTCCAACTGGATGGAAACCATCCAAGATTATGTTAAAATTCACTTAAGCCCGGTCTAGGCATGCTTGAAATTAGATTTTGGACCGTTAGAAAATGCATGTAGAGATTTTTTTATATAAAATTGGTTGACAAATATTCACACAATTGCAACAGCATTTACATCCTACTTCCCAATTTTGCTCTCACTTTTGCACACCTCAACTACCAATTTTCTTTCCTCTCCTCGCCCAACGTCTCTATCCAAAAAAAAGTATCACGGAGGAGATCCCGAACATTGTATCGTCGCTATTCATCATCTTCATCAGCCATTAGTATGTGCTTCGTGCATCACATCCAATGTAGAGTACTCTGATTTTCACACGGTCGAATGTCATCTACGAAACAATTTTTGAGAGCCATTGTCGATTTTTTGGAATCACTGACCAACACCACGAAAGCACCATAAATCCTTTTTTTCACCCGGTAAGTGTTACCGTTTCTTTCAATGTTCTGTGGTTTGTTCTTCACATGGGTCGTTAGATCGAAAAGTTCATTTGTAAAATCATTTTTCCTGTTTGTTGCCGTAGATAAGTTTCTATGCTCAGTCGTCCACCTCCAACACAAATTCGGTTCACAATCAAGCATCGTTCCGAAAGAATGCGCAATGGAATTCAGTTGAAAATAATATTTTCGTTGCTGCCTTGAGACCGTCATAGCCGAAGGACACCGAAATGGGAAGAGCTTTACGAAACACGGTTGGGATAGACTCATTTTCTTCGTTCAACTCTAACTTTGGGCATGATTGGAACAAATAACAGCTGAAACGTCATTGGAATGCTCTTCGCCATAAATATAAACGCGCCTGGAGGAATTACTTCATTGTATTGGTATTGAATAAAATTCCATAATGGATAGAATTGTTGCCTCAGAGGAATGGTGGCAGCGAAAGATGAACCTTATGTTCACCTTGATTTCCTAGTGACATTGTTCGACTACTGCTATTTTCGAATTTGTGTTTTGATTGCATTTGTGTAAGCTATGAATTTGGCCTCTATTTTCGAATATACAATGTGATTTTTTTTATTTTTTTTTGAAGCCATGAATTTGGCCTCTATTTTCAAATTTGCATTGTGATTTCATTTTTTGATGCTGTGAATTTGGCCTAGTTTTTCATGCAATCACTTGTTTGATTTTGAGTTTAAGCTAGTGAGATTTCAATTAGCATAAATCCACACACACACACACACCCAACCCTTTACCCTGTTTCATCTCCATTCCTGAAATAGAAAAAAAATACGATAAAAAAAGCTTGTCCAAGTTTAAAAGACGAAAACATTTTCAATAGAAATTATTCTTATCTTTCCCGAGAAATTCCTCGAGTCCTTTTTCACGTCAAATAGGTGTGTATGTTCTTTTTAATGAATTTCTTTTATGGGTCATGCATGTGGGTTTAGATTTGAATTCTATGAGATCTCAAACTAAAGGTGTAAGACTTGGATTGGGTTATAGAAATCATATTTGCATGTTTATGATTTAAAGAAAATTGGATTTTACCTTCTTTTTAATATTGGATCATACTGAGATTCTTTGTTAGTGGGTGGGTGTTAAAAGATGAACCTACGGGCGTGTATTGGGTTGAATGATGGGGATAGAATCATGAATTGCCGAATGTGTGGCTAGTTTTCAAATTGCGCATCTTGAATGGAATTTAGTATATATGTCAAAATAGTTTGATCCATTTTATTTTGTTTTTTTGGATTTTGGCACAGGAGAACAAAGATCACAAGGACAAAGATTGCAGAGAGATATACAATTATAAGGCTCTATTCGGGGACGCATTCGACAGTGATAAGTACGCAATCACACCAACAAAGCTTTTTATAATTGGCTTCGCCATGTTCGAGGACAGTGGATACGAAGACTACCTTGATGAGATACCGATCAATGTGGAAAGCAGCGACTCAAGTGACAAGGTCGAGAAAACTCGAAAGGTTGCATCAATCATGGATGTTTCTGGATCATGCAATGGAGACAAACGTAAGTTAATGTGCCACAAGGAGAAGAAAACGAAAATATCAACACTTGAACTGTCTTACTTTGTTGACCGTGCGACCACTGCCAGTGAAAAGGTCGCGTCCAAACTCGACCGCTTTATCAAACCCGGTGTCCTTGACCTAAAGACATGCTTGGAGGAGTTGTTGGGGACGGGCAGACTTCAAAAGAAAACTAACATTTACTACTGGACATGCATGTTCCTGTCCCTAAAGCATAATAGGAAGGCACTACAAATGCAAGACGACGCAATTGAAAAATTCGAGTGGGTAGAGTGGAACTGGCAAGAGTACAGGAAATCGCAATTGCAGTGAGATTTTTCTTGTGATATCAAGAAAAAAAGCTTCAGTTTAATCAGTTTGAGGTGAAAACCTTCGATACAATTAGGTTCACATTTTTATTTGTATGTTTGTTGTACTGCATGAACACTAACTCTATCAGGCAAGTATGATTTGAAGTAATATTTTTGCTATGTCACCGTCAATGCACAAATGTATTGGTTCACTTAGATATTACTGCATGCCTACAATCAACAAAAGATGGAGTTTTCTTCAACTTTTAAAAAGTTGTCCGCAAAAGCTATACAAGCACACAAGGATACTTCCCATAAATTACATGTTTATCTATTTTTGGTTTTTCTATTGTCCTTCCATGCCATCATTATTTGGAGTTGAGAAGTTTGGCAAGGGGTAACCTCTATAAAATGAGAGAAACATGTAGACTTTTGTCTTCATTCGTAGCCATAGTCTGCTGGAAAATATAATTCTTCTTTTCAAGAAATTTATATCGAAGCCCTTTGGACATTTCTTATATTGGATTACTGGTATAGTGGATTTCGATTTCAACTGTTTTTTGCCTGACTCTGATTCAAAAGTTGAAGTTGGCGAAGATGCATATCTAGAATAGCTGCAGCGGGACATTATCGAATGACTTCGATACTGTCGAATCACCAAACTTTTCGTGCGAAACTACTACCGCGAACAAATACGTGGTATTAGTAGGTTTTCGTTTGAGAGAAACGAGGCATATTTTCATGTTAGATGCTATGAAATGTAGTCATCAGCAATGCTATGCAGAATTTCGAATGTATCCAGCAATGCTACGATGATCACACATATTCTTCGTGATGAGTACGGGTTGCGTAGTGGGCAACACGTAGAAGTGTATGAGCAAGTTGGCATATTCCTCTGCATATTGATGCATGGAAAAGGCTATAGATGAGTTCAAACACTATTCAATCATATGTTGAAAACTATAGGAAACTATTTAAGCTTGTTCTTCAAGCTGTCGTCGAATTCTCTGCTCGTCTAATTCAACTTAATCAGAATTACAATCACAGTGTAGACATCACATACCAGATTCGAACAAGCATCGATTGTTCCGAAATTGTATAGGTGCGATTTTCAGCACACAGGTGAGAGTCGTTTTACCGTGGAATGAACAAGTGAATTTTATTGGACGGAAAAGGATTCCAACGCAAAATGTGCATGTGACATGTGATCTCAATTTGTGTTTCACATTTGTGCTTGCGGGGACAACGGGAAATACTCATGATGTTCGCATCTTGGCTCGTGCTATACACAGCCCTGATATTGATTTTCGAAAACCTGCAACGGAGAAATATTAACTGATTGACTCGGGGTTCGTTCATCGACCTAGGTACATGGCTCCATATAAAGGGTCCGATTTATTGTACCGTTTCCAAAAATTCTATGATGAGGAGACAGGTCACAGGCATAATATTTGAAATGTGCATGAAAAATTTAACTTCAGTGTCATGCAGAAACGTAATCGAACGTGCCTTTGGAATGTGGAAAAGTCGGTGGAAAATACTCAATCTTTTGTTGAGTTACGATCTTACAGTGCAGACTGTTGTTGTCATAACAACTGTGGGTATTCACAACTTCCTTCTACGGGTAGGAGTGATTGACGAAGCATTTACGAGAGTGGAGATTGATCCTGACGCAGTCGAGGTGGAGTTTTCAAACGAACATGACAAAATAGCTGTCGAAATGAATCATAGGAAATGCCACAAAGTGAATATGATCGTTTACGCGATTATTTGACACAACAATAATAAGAATACGTGTGTATGTTAACGCCACAAATTATGATTTCGTTGTTGTTGACATGCGTGGTCTGGCATGAATTTGACATGGTTGTTGTATTAAAAAAATTAGGAAAAAATTTTAGAAGCGTCCATGCATATATGACTCTTTTTATGGTTTGACAAATTTCAAACATTGTTTTTGGATGGTGGGCCCAATTGTTGAGGGTTAAAAAGGTCAATTGAAGCTGTTGAAATGAAGTAAAGATAGCACATGCCACTTGTGTGTGCCCGATTGATGTGACAAAAAAAATGAATATGTCCATATGTTAAACAATAATGCTACACGTACAGATTTTTTATCACAGAAATATTACAGAATTTTGAAAAATCTGATATGGCACTGCAAGATTCCTTATATCCTGACAGCCACCAACCACCCCTTTTACCCACCCACCCAACTACAATCCAAACCCAACACAGCAACGTCTTCCTTTTTTCCTTATTATTGTCCCAAATTTCGAAATTATTGCGTGAATGTTAAACGAAGTCTAAATATTACATCATTAACACCATTTCGAAGTACTCACGGCCTAATTTATCGCATTCTTAACCGCGTGCGAAACGGCCAACCGTAGCAAAAGTTAGCACTCGTCGAAATAGGCCGTTCCAAAAAAACATTAAAATTTTTTTCTTATTTTTATCTCAATTTTCGGGGTTATTACGGGATGTCAAACAAAATTAAAATCTCATATTCTTAACACCATTTCGAAGTACTAACGACCTAGTTTATCGCATTCTTAACCGCGTGCAAAACGGTCAACCGTAGCAAAAGTTAGCACTCGTCGAAGTAAGACGTTCCAAAATATATAAATGATTTTTCTTATTTTTATCTCAATTTTCAAGGTCATTACAGGATATCAAACGAAGTCGAAATATTGCATTTTTAA
>CAIGRT010073460.1:0-10901 GCA_903798405.1 Fraxinus platypoda | reverse complement strand
CGTCATTTCAACCACACCTTCTCCAAATAAAATGTTACACACAAAACAAAAAAAATTCGTCACTTTTCCACCACACATTCTCACATCAATCACCATTTCAAAATTTCTATTCTTCTCAAAATTAGATTCAAACACAAGCTAAATGGCTTTGCAAAGTGTGTTTTTTTACACAAGTGGCAGAGAGAAAGGAGAGAAAAGAAGAGAGGAAAAGAAAAAAAAAAAAAAGAGAGAAAAGAGGGAGCAGAAGTGTGGGGTGGTGTGTCTGTAAGTACCCATATATGTAATGCACTAATTTTAGGTTTGACCAATGGTTAAAAGTTTTGGAATTACTAATCATGCCCTGGTCAAATAGTCTCAGTTAGAACTTATTTTTTCTTTTCAAGCTTGCATTTTTTTTTATAAATTTATACAATCAACCATGACCAAATATATTTTCTCTTACACCAATAAAACGTAAAATGAGAACATCTGAGGAAGTGATCCTTGGCCTGGCTTGCCTTTATTTTGTTTGCTTTTGAGTTGAGTTGTGACAAGCAATATGGCTGAGACATGGAGCCACTCAAATTCGGTAAGTGAATCCACCCCAAAATCGTCCCCATAAATTTGTATATTCTTACCTTAATAAACGTGTATAATTATAAATTAATTTATGCTAATACATAATCACAATTGTATATACTTTACTAACAAATATAATTATATTCCTATTCACGACCAAATTATCAAACGTCCTAATTTTCTTCCATATAAGGACTAAATAAATGTTCCAATTTACCAGATTTTCGGGTACTGTTCACAGACCAAAAAAAATCTGAAGTTTTGAAATTTTGCAGTTTGGCCCTTAAGCTTCGGCCAGTCTTTTCCCTGAGCTTTTGGGTACGTATAATATGACCCTAAATTTGAAATCAACGGCTAGTACTCGTGTGCGGGGTATTATAATATTTACTTCAGGTATATCTGCAGTGTCTCATCTTCTTTACCTATTTCTATTGAGGGCTGAGTTCGTAGTCAAGACACAAAAGCTCAAATCATTTCTGATTAAAACGTTTATATGTGATTCTCAGACTAGGTCAACCTCAACACACAATAAATCTTCAATAATAATTTCATCATCACTTTCCTAGCCGGTTGACTGAACAGCATTCTTTGATTGTGTTCAAAGTCCAAAGCACTTTAGCTTGTTCTCCTGCAATCTATATTCCACTAATACTTAGTTAATCCACCATTATATTCCTATTTCTTAGTTGTAAATTTATTTAACCTCAAATAACATAGAGTTCATCAGTCTGAATGAAGTTTAGAAGCCAAAATTGGGCAGAAAATTCTGTGGCCAGTAATGTTAAGGGGGCGGTAAATCCAAGAAACATAAAATAAGATATTCTCTTAAAATTTAGAAAGATTCAAGAGCTTTGTTGTGGAAAATCACACCCACTATTTTTTTCATTTTGTTTTGAATACCTAAGAGATTTTTTGTCATTGTTTTTCAACTAGGGAGCGAAACAAGATCATTTCATTCCATTTTCGTGAAATAGTGAAGGATATTTCGTTAGACCAAAATGTGTGTGTAAATAAACCTTTCATCATTGCTTGTGTTGATTTTATGCATCCCGTGCGGCAGCTTCTGTAACAAGAAATAGAATCACCTCACAGACTGAATGGATTGAAATATTCTCAGCGTAGTGCTTATATGTTGTCATTCTCACTGGATCTTGTTTTTTTACTCTTCTTTATTGCTTGTGCTGATTTTATCAGGGGCAGATGGAGAGGGAGCCCAGACCTGCCCCAGGCCCATGAAATTTTAATTTTAATTTTTTGGAGCGATTTTTTTTCTACGTATCAGCCCAGTAGAAAAAATTTTCTTTCCCTCCCCTCGCTTCGTCCTTGGATTTTATGGATCCCTTGCAGCAACTTCTGTAACAAGAAATAGAATCACCACATGCCTAGACTGAATGGATTGAAATATTCTCACCTTAGTACTTATTTGTTATCTTTCTCACTGGACCTAACTTGGGTTTTTGACTCTTGTTATGCAGGATGCATGGCAGCCCTAGATGCAGAACATTATCTGCAAGAAATTGGTGCTCAGGAGGACAAGAGTGCTTGAACAATGAAGCTCATAACTTTGAATTATTGTCAGCCCCTCTGAAGTTTATAAATTATAAATGGGTTTTATTTTAGTTTTATCTAGTGGTCATTATCTTTATTGATACTCATGACTGAGAAGAAAGGGAATTGTTTATGACATTCTTTGGGTCTATCTTCCAATATTGATTTGTGAATTGATGTTACGTCTTGACTCGTTATATATTCTTTCGAGTTTGATCCTATTAAAATGTAATGCTTATGTTGTTTCCTTCTTTTTCCAAAAAATGTTATCGTGGCAAATTTTGTGAGGGCACTATTCTCTATCAATTTTGTTTCTACATTCTTCTTTTAATGCTGATACGGCCCTCTACATCCTGGTATATTGGTACAATAAAGCTGAACGATTCTTGTAGCAAAACTCGTATTGATATGGCAATTTCTGACAGATTTGTTTCTGGAATTTGAACAATGTGCGAGAAGAATATTTCATCGGGATTAGACTTGCGCTGCTAGTGGCCTTTGTCCCCTCTATGTCCTGCATGCAATGCTGCATCTAGCTTCTGTTGCACTGCGGCTCCTTGCCTTAGTAATGCAATGTCTAACGACTCTAACCTTCGGCCCCCTGTTTGCAGCTATTTTTGTTGCCTAACCTTTGGCTCCCTGTGTGAACTCCTTGCATATTCTTAGGTGCACAATCCGGCTGCTCGTGCAAGTTTTTGGCAATGTAATGCATGGGACCTGGTGTGGCACGCTTTTGCTGGGTTCTCATGAGACGTGGACAGTCTAACACATTTTGATTACTTCATCATAGCTTATTACTGTTTGTGAAAAACTGAATGTGGTCCAAGCTTACTACATAACGGTAAGTTCGACCTCGTATCTAAGCTCAACACCTTAATAGAATTATGACTTAGTTTTCTTACTGTAGATTTTGGTAGATGAAAGTATTTACCTGCCTGAAATATTTATGAGTTGAAAAGTGTACATAAAAATCAGAGTCCTATATATTTAATGTATCAACATTTTGGTGAGACCGAGCCTTCAGACCATGTACCAATAAAATTTGGGCCATAATAAAATACGGATTCTAAGCAACAGTGCCCATAAATAATTGCAACCAAGTTAGTTGTGCATGGTGACGTATAAAATGTCATAAATGTATGAATATTGAAAATGCACATGTGCCATTATATGAATATAATATACATGTGCCATTATATGAATATAATATACCTTATTTGGAATGAATAACTTACCATATCTTCAAAATTAAATTGGAATGAATAGCACTAAACGTGTTTAAGCAAGAAAACTTAGTTCAAATCTTGTGTTTTGTTATATAGAGTAATATCTCACCAAACATGCTACAAGATCCATGCATAGCCCTTAATAGTATGTAAAAGGAGGTTATGTCTTGCTAATGTCTTTATTAGTATCTTCTCATAGGGTCCCGCCAGCTAGGTCAGATGGGAGCAAGAATGACTGAGAACATATTACCCAACTTAGGGGACGAGGGTTAGAACGATTTTTCCTATGTTGCCTTAGGTACACTTCAAGAGATGTGAGGCTTGGCAGTTAGTACATAGACAGGCATGAGAGTATAGAAACTTTTGGGTTTGGAACACAAATATCACGGTAACTGTTACGTCTCGCCACGGATGCTCAAGTCAAAGTGTCACATAGCAAACTACATGGGCAGAAAAATCAACAAAGACCCAATGGTCAAAAGTGATTAAATCATATGAATGGTAGAAGCTTTTAAGCCGAAGTACTGCCTGAAGTGCGCCAATTCGAAGCCCTGTATAAAAGATGGAAGAAGCTGAAACTCTTCACGCGAAGAACCTTCCTCCGAGACCCTTAATTCACATGAAGCTGAAGCTGTCTCTTGCAAGATCCTTAGATAATCTTTAGAAATGATCTATGTAACGTTTGTAATAAGAATGTTAGGTGTGTTAGCCTATTGTGTATGGCGGCTGACCCATTGTTAATGTATTTATTGTATGATAGACAATGATGTGAAGCCTCGGTCAAAGAGATGAGGTCATGTGATTTTGATCCAACAGACACCAAGTCGGCCGAAGCACTATAAATAGGCCATCCTTATAACTGGAAAATTGTTGGATTCTTGAACTTTAGACTCTTGAATCCTTAGTAATACAAGTGATCTTGCAAATTCTATACATATCATCTAGCTTTTCCATACGCATGAGTTTGGTCTTTTTATTGGTTTACTTTGGTATTCAATTGGTGATTATTGTTAGCGCAATCATCTTTGTTCCACCCGTCGGTGCTTGAACACTTTTGTCTTACGTCGTGAAGCATCTTCAGCGTTGAAGTTCATCTCGCTTCTTACCGATACTCCGGTCAAAACGCACCGAAATTTGCTTGAGTTGGCATGAGTGAGCTCGGCATTTGTTGTCCACGTAAGCATCACATTTTTCGGGGTCAATAGATTGATGCCGTCTGTGGAAAATCATACATTTTAACCACGAAAGTCCTGTGGGAAGAAGCCAATTGTAAGCAAATTGAAAGGAATTTTCTAACTCTTGAAAATGGGGTATTTTTGAAGAAAGAACCGTTGGAAAATCCAAGGTAAAACTGTTCTATTGAGAGTTAGTTTAAAAATATCATTTGTCCCCAAAAGTTTGTTACCATGAGTTCAAACAATGAAGGGTCTGCGCCTCGAAGGGCTAGGGATCACCATGAAGAAAGGGAACCCTCGCATGTTGTTCTGGCTACTCGTCATAGAACTCATCAGCATCATAGACGATGTGGGTCAAGGATAGCTGCAGGCTCACTCAGGAAGTGGCCACAATGGTTGCAAACATGAGAGACATAACTCGACAGAACGTAGCCATGCATGAACTGTTAAGAAGCATGAAAGGCCAAGGAAGATACCCTCCCTTCATACGCAGCCCCTTGAAATGCATTCTAAGACCCCTCGCAAGGAAACTACTATCCTAGCGAAGATGATGTCCAAAGCCAAATGGCTGATTATCCTTACTATGCTAGGGAAGCTCCCCATGATATGGAAGTTGAGGTAGATACATCTACCAATTCTGCCACTAACTGACCCACTGAAGTTCCATATGATTTTCCTCCAGACTTCAACCCGAAGGACATGCCTTAGAGGTCGGTAAGTGTATTCGACAGATTGAGCCCAGGGCTATCTAGATATATGCAGGCTCAACCTCTCCATGTGCTTAGAAATAGGCAGATTCAACCTTTCCCTATTATAGGCAGCAGGAACTTTCATAATGTGGAAGGCGTGAGCAGGGTTATGATGAAGTACCTTAGAATCTTCCCCTTAGAAATAGGCGTGAGTGGAGAGTAGAGCAGGTTAAGAACCAAGCAGGACCTTCCCAACCACCTCCAGAGACTTAGGCTTGGGAGAAAGAAGACACAGATGGTCCTAGAGGTCCTGCGACCTTGGCGACGATGATGAAAATTCACCATTCTCGCAAACGATCAGAAATGCCCCTGTGCTAAAACATTCACGCTCCCTAAAATTTCTGAATACAAAGGGAGAGGTGATCTTGCGAAGAATCTCAATAGCTTCAAGACTCACATGAGTCTAAGAGGAGCCACCCCAGTCATAAAGTGTAGAGCCTTCCACTTAACCCAAGTGGAGCGGCTGAAATATGGTACACCAGACTGCCAAAAGGGAGCATCCGGAGTTGGCCGAATTTCAAAAAGACATTCATTAAGCGCTTCACCACAAATAAAGAAGGTTAATGACCTATCTAATGCCTACAGGATATGCGATAGCAGCAGGGTGAGTCCCTGAAAAGTTTCTTGTCCCGCTTCACCGATGAGATAACCTTTTGTGTGCAAATGACAGATAGGGAAGCTCTAACATCCTTGAGAGGAGGACTGGACATGAACTCTCTCTTCTGGAGGGATGTACAAAATGAAGACCCTACCAACTATGACGCCTTACTGGAAATGATAAGGCGGGAGATCCTTAATGAAGAATTGAGAGATCACAAAAATAGGACAAATCAAGGGCACCCACCTCCTTAGAGTCAAAGGGGAAGAGGCCCAACCTCACACTTGATGGACCACCAGGTCGGAGTGTGGACCTTTCTCAACCTACGACAAGCATTGGCTGCAACAACATTAAGTACAGTGCCCACTTTGGCCCATGAAAAAGTGAATCCTAGTAGTGAAATGTACCAAGAAAGACCCCCATAGTTTTCCCAAACAGTGAGGGGTAGAGGGCGAGGCATCGAACCTAAAAATAGGATGAAACACCCTTCTATTGTACATACCGCCACTCCTATAGCCACAATACTACTAGGTGTAGGAACATTGCAATGCACCCAAAACAATAGTCAATGGAGAAATAGGTGCCTTCGAATATACGCTCCTCCTAGGTAAAACCAAACACCCAGGGGTAGTGAGTCGATGCATCCAAATAGAGATAATGCCCTCGAAGGAGGGATAATGATAGGAAGAAACCCAATGATAATGCCCTCGAAAACAAAGAAGAATCTTCCCAGCTGATGCTGATAGCGAACCTATCAGAGAGATTGATACAATTTTTAGAGGCCCATATGTTAGGGGAGAATCTAGAAATTCCCAAAGGAATTATGTAAGGGAAGCAAGTGACCTCCCCATGGCAAGCTTCATTGTCAACAACTGACCCTCCACCGAGAGAAGGGCTCAACCCATCACNTCCCAAAGGAATTATGTAAGGGAAGCAAGTGACCTCCCCATGGCAAGCTTCATTGTCAACAACTGACCCTCCACCGAGAGAAGGGCTCAACCCATCACGTTATCCCAAGATGATTTCGTTGGTGTGCACTATCCATATTGCGACGCATTAGTTGTAAGGGCCAATGTAGCTCGTAATGGTCTAAAAAAATGCTATTGGATAAATAGAAGCTCCGCCAACATCAAATTTGGAGCCATCTTTGACAAAATGAAAGTTGATCATGAGTTAACCCCCATGACCTCCCCTTGTATGGCTTCACTGGTGACAACACCCTTAATTGCTCATCGTTTCATGGAATTTCTGGTGGTGGACAACCACTCCACCTACCACGGAGTGCTTGTGATACCTTCGTTGAATGACTTATTCGCCGTTATGTCCTCACCATTTGTGCATGAAATTTCCAACGAAAAATGGCATCGCCATGGTCAGAGGCAATCATAGGAGTGCAAGGAAATGTTATTCAAATTCCTATAGGAAAGTAGAGTCTCGAAGTGTCAACGTAATCCTGACAGATGTTGACATGGATGACGCCCCTGAACAAGGGCAAACCTCCGAACAAGGAAAAGACATCGAAATGATGGATGCCTTGAAGAAGAAGCGGCCCTCGGAGTCATAAACACCTCTGAAGAAGAGACTGTCGTAGAAACTCTGAACATCCCCTGAAAAAGGGATAGTTGCTGGAGAAGCAGCAAATTTGGAGGAACTGGATCCTCGCATCATCGATTGCGAACCTCAAACAGCCTCAGTAGAGGAGTTAGAGAGTTTCCAAGTGGATATCCAGGATTCCTCCAAATGTCTACACAGGGGCCAAAGAAAAGCTGAAAAGCTTCTTGTGCCAAAATTTGGATGTCTTCGCCTAGAAACATGAACACATGGTCGGCATTGATCCAAAAGTCAGTTGCCACCACTTGAAAATCGATCCTAAAGCCACAGTTCACAGACAAAAAAGAAGAGCCCTAAATTTGGAGAGATATGAAGCCTTAAGGGACAAAGTTAAGAAATTGATCGACAATAAATTTATCCAGGAATCAATGTATGCAAAGTGGGTTTCTAACCCCGTCCTGGTCAAAAAGCACAATGGCAATTGGAGAGTGTGTGTGGATTTCTCAAGCCCCACTTCCTCGGATAATCAATTGGTGGACTCCACAATAGGACATAAACTACATAGCTTCATGGATACATACTCCGGGTACAATCAGATTCCGATGTTCCCTCAGATGAAGAGCATACGTCATTCATAATGGACAAGGGTCTTTATTGTTACAAGGTCATGCCCTTTGGGTTGAAAAACGCAAGAGCCACGTATCAAAGACTTGTCAACAAAATGTTTACTGACTTCATTGAAAATACACTGGAGGTATATGTTGATGACATGTTGGTGAAACACTTGAAGGCGGAGGACCACGTCAAGCTTCTCGGTGAAACTTTCCAAATACTGCGGAGGTACAGAATGATGCTTAACCCCCTAAAATACACCTTCGGAGTTGTCTCTGAAAACTATTGGGGTACATGGTCAACCAAAGAGGCATTGAAGCTAACCCTATAAAAGATTAAAGCCTTAATCGAAATGAGGTCGACTTAGAAAACTAAAGAGGTACAGAGCCTCACTAGGCGTGTGGCTGCATTAAACCACTTCGTCTCGAAGGTGTCGAATAAATGCTTGCCCTTCTTCAAAGTCCTGAATGGAGGGACTATGTTTCAGTGGACCGATGAATGCGAGGTAGCCCTGTAAGAGCTGAAGAGGCACTTGGGGCAATCTCTCTTACTCTCCAAAGCTAATGCTGGTAAATTGCTGCAACTATATCTATGAGTAACCCCCGACGTAATCAGTTCAGTTCTCGTAAGGGAGGAAGGTGGTCACCAGCTACTTGTTTATTACATAAGTAAGGCATGTTTAGCAGCAAATACTTGCTATCCAGACATGGAAAAGCTAGTACTCTCTTTGTTAATCGCTTCCCGAAAATTATGGCCATATTTCTAGGTTTACACTATACATGTTGACCAATTTCTCCCTTAAGAAAATGCTGCAGAAGCCCGAAGCTTCGGGAAGGTTGTGGAGCTTAGTGAGTTTGACATTGTGTTCAAACCAAAGGCTGCGGTTAAAGGACAAGCCTTAGCAAATTCACCCATATTCTAGGAATGGAATAGGAGATGGAACCCGCCAAACCGACCACTTGGGATCTTTTTGTTGATGGCTCCTTGGGAGACACTGGATCCAGAACTGGAGTGGTCCTGGTTAGCCCAGAAGCACATAAGCTTAATTGTGCCATGAGGTTCGACTTTAAGACCACAAACAATGCATCAAAATACAAGGCCCTTCTAGCTGTCCTCAGGTTAGCCACAAAAATGTAAGCAAAGAGACTTGTGATCAGTAACGACTCCCAGCTAGTAGTAGTTAGCCAGGTTCATGGCAACTTCTCGGCCAGAGATAAGTTGATGGCTGCCTATCTAAAATTGTTCATGAAGCTTATTCCAAATTTTGAAAAATTCGAGTTGGTACAAATCCCATGCTCAGAGAATACTCAGGCGACGCTATTTCAAAATTAGCAAACAGTAAAGATTCCGAAGTGTTCACTATGGTGCCCATAGAACACCTCCATAGACCCTCTACCGCTATAGCGAAGGGGTAATGTGGGTCGAGGACACCCTACTATGGATGAAGCCAATAATAACATTCCTCAAAGACCAGGCATTATCCTCTAAAAAGGAGGAGGCATATAAGCTTAGAAGATGAGTTTCTCATTTTGTTTCTCATGATGATGTGTTATACAAATGAGGTTTCTCCTTACCTTTACTCCGGTGCATAGAGGAATAGCAGGCCACCTATGTGCTCAGAGAAATTCAAGAGGGGGTACGTGGCAACCATTCCGGAGGGTGGTCCTTAGCATAAAGGTGTTGAGATAAGGATATTATTGGCCCACCTTGAAAAAGGATGTGCAGTAGTTTGTAAAGAGGTGCGATAAGTGTTAGCGCTTCGCGACCATTCAGAGGTAGCATTCTCAGGAACTAAGTGTTGTTTCTAGCCCATGGCCATTTGCCAAATGGGGGATTGACCTTATAGGCCCCCTACCTAAAGGGAGGGACAATTTCAACTTCGCGATTGTCGCCATTGATTACTTTATCAAATGGGTAAAAGTTTCCAAGATCACTGAGGTAAATACTTCCAAATTCTTATGGAAAAATATCATTTGCAGGTTCAAAATTCTCCATTCTATTGTCTCAGATAATGGGCGGCAATTCGACAATAAAAAGGTTAGAAGGCTTGGAAGTTGACTTCAATCCACTCCACCATCTCGATATAGATGTACCTTTGCCAGTACTTAGCAAAACTTTGGTATGCCCCCGTCAAGTGAAAGTTGGCAATGTTGTGTTTTACAGTATCATCACCGGCCGATCGAGCCTCCTGCCTCGCTGTCTCAAGTTTCTCTGTCAAGCCGAAGATCTTTTTGTTCAGCACCCCCACTTGCTGCTTCAAAGCATCATTCTCTTTATTAGCCTTCTCCAAGGCCTCAGCGGCCAGCTTCTGATGGGCGTCAAAAGTTTCCACTCACTTCATCAAAGAGGCCACCTTACTTTGATGCAAGTGGACCTCCTTTTTCAAGTTCTCAATTTCTGCTAAGGCAGATGTGAGCTTCATGGACTCTTCAGCCTGCTGCTTCTTCAGTGCCTCAGCCTCGGACTTCGCTTTGCTGGCAGCCTCCGCGGCCTGAGAGGCTTTATTCACGGCCTCTCTATTTTTACATTGAAGGTTTTTAAAGAGGGCTTCAACCTCTATGGCAACGCCAAAGGCCCTCGTCGCCTGGCTCACCATGTAGGAGAACATGTCCATAGCGTCGCTGGTGTCAATGAAAGTTTGCCACCTCTCCATCCAGTACTTGTGAAAATTGGCAGTTAAAGTTTGAACTTCGGGATGAAGTAATACAAGAGCTTCTAGAGCTAGCTCATCGCTCCTATTCTTCAGGGTGAGTTTCGTTCTGGGAAGAGCATCAGAAGCAGTGGACTTGGTTGGAATCCTCGCCTTTTTAGAAGGATCCTACTGCAAAGGGTCTAAGGCAGTTGGCCTCTTATGCCCCCTTGATAGTAGTGCAATTATCACATT
>CAIGRT010073458.1:0-12316 GCA_903798405.1 Fraxinus platypoda | reverse complement strand
GAAATTGAATTTCAATTCCAACTTCTATGGAAAATAAAGGGCTATCAAACAGGCCCTAAGTGAAATTTGTTCGAAATGCCTGCAGGATGGCAAAAGCTTACCCACCGGACCGGTTGTTATTTCCCCAGATGGCTTAGTTCCTTCATTGTACCGAGAAGGTGAGTTTCTTTTCCTTGGAGGACCACTCATTTGCTCACTGTCTACATTGAAGTGTTAAGTAATGAACGGAATTAGAATTTAATGAATTTTATGTACTGCAGTCAATCACTTAGACTGGAAGCTCAATTATCATTTCCAAAAATTGGTAAAATTACTGTTGGGGTGCTCAACCTATTTAAAATAGAGCAAGGAGGATCCCAACCTTCAATTTGTAGCAACTGGGTCCCAACCTTTCAATTATGTAGCACATAGGTGCCAAACACGCGATAGTTTCATCTATTGGACATTAACATGTCACGTGATTGTCACATGACATTTTAATGTCCAAATGGACGGAAATCATTCATTTGAGACCCGTATGCTACAAAATTGAAAGTTTGGGGAATCAGTTGCTGTACATTGAAGGTTGGGGCTTATTGTACGAGAAATGGGTTGGCCTGTAATTTCCCGTAAAAAAAAATGCCATTTCTCTCTTGTAAGCTTATGAAGAATCTGTCTCTAATATTTATTCACTGCAGTCGTTTCTATCTTGGGGTAGAACGTCACTTTAAAGGGCAGTTACTAGTTTGTAGTCATTGGTGAAAAATCATGTGGAGAAGAGACGAGACTATATATAGGACTTTCCCAATGACATTATTCTTGAGCTTGTTTCCATTTGAGAGCTCTTCTGTAGCAGTCATATTGTTGAGAATCAGATGGATTCTTGATTAAAGCAGAAGAATGGAAACTTGAAGATGAAATTCACATTTATTGATGAACTGAAACGAATGAATTGTTTATACCAGACTTGAGCTATATTTATACTACAACTCAATAGCAGAATGAATTGAACTGAAATAACAGAATAACAGTAATAACTAACTCCTCTTCCCAGCTAGCTTTTCTTCTATTTTCGACTTCTCTTTTCTTTTTAATTCCATGCTGCCAATGTATGATGCAATACTCCAACACCCCCCTCAAGATGAACCTGTATGTTGAGAAGGTTTATCTTACGAAGAGTGTGATGAAAAGGTAAGGACCCGAGGGGCTTTACGAAGATATCTGCGAGCTGAAGCCTCGATGAAATGTGGAAGAGTTTAATAAGATTTTGCAGCAACTTTTCCCGAACAAGATGACAATCAATTTGAATGTGCTTTGTTCTCTTGTGTTGGACTGGATTTGTGGCTATGGATAATGCTGACTTACTGTCTGTGTAAAGTTGGTTGTGGATGATCAATATTCAGATCCTGCAAAGCATAAAGGAGCCATTGAATTTCACATGTAGCTGTTGCAAGTGCTCTATATTGTGCCACAGTTGATGATAGACTAATGGTGACTTGTTTCTTTGATTTCCATGAAATCAATGAGTTGCCAAAAAAGATAGAAAAACCAGTGACACTTCTTCGGGTGTCTACACAGTCTGCCCAATCACTGTCTGAAAAAGCTTTTAGCTGTAAATCTGATGACGATGGGAAGAATAAACCTTGCCCTGTTATAGCTTTTAGGTATCTCAACACGGCAAGAAATTGACTTAAGTATTTGATTTTAAACACCCATTTACAACCAATGTCCTCTTTGTTTTCAGGATGAGTAACAAGCTCCCAAGTTTTATTTAACTCCAAAGCTTTAATTTCATTTTGCATGGCAGCTTGCCATTTAGGCATTTGAGAGGCTTGTTTATATGTTTTAGGTTCTAAGGAGTTAGAATTGATGCTAAAAAGGCTTTATGTGATGTAGATAACCTACTGTCTGAAAGGAAATGGTGGACGGGGTAGAGATTACCTGTAGTTGAAGAGCAATCAGTTGAAGTGGATGCCTGAGTTGCAATTTGGGATGAAGAGACATTACCAAAATAGTAATCCTGCAGGTGAATTGGTGTGTGTTTAATTCTGCTTGATTTTTTGAGTTGTTGAGTATTTTGATTTGATGTTTGATCAGTTTTTGGTTGAGGGGAAGAAGTAGGTAAGCTTTGTTCAATATGTGTGGTTGGTTCACAAGTAGGGGAATGATTATTAGTTGATGATGTAGATGTCACATTTTGATCTAAGTCAAGTGTGACTGGTATAACAATGATCTGGAAAGGAGTCCGAATTAGGGAATAAAAAGGAACGTGTTTCAGCATTTGATGGAAGAACTTTGAAAGGAAAAATTGTTTCATTAAATGTAACATTTCTAGAAACAATTATATTGTTGGTGTTTAGATCCATAAGCTTGTATCCTTTGAAATCAAAAGGATACCCTAAGAATATGCATTTACTTTCTCTTAAGTCAATTTTTTGTCTTGGTTTGTCAATGTAAATGCAAAGCAAAGGCAGCCAAAAACTTGTAGATGTAAAAGATTAGGTGCTTTATCAGAAAGCATTTCAAATGGGGTTTTGTTTTAGAGAAGAGGTGTAGGGATTCTATTGATTATGTGTGCTGCAGTGAGTACACAATCACTCCAAAAACTTAGGGGCAGATTTGCTTGAAACATGAGTGCTCTAGCTGTGCTCAATAGGTGTTGACATTTTCTTTCCACCACTCCATTTTGTTGTGGAGTTTCTACACAACTTCTTTGTTATAAAATGCCATGTTTGTTGTAAAACTTGGTAAGAAATAATTTTGGGCCATTATTAGACCGTATGGTTTTGATAGAAACAGAATATTGGTTTTCTACCATTTTGCAGAAAGTTTTGATTAAGGATAGCACTTCTGATTTTACTTTCATCATGTATACCCATGTACACTTAGTAAAATCTACTATAGTCAGAAAATATTTAAAACCAGAGTATGAAATAGTGCCAAAAGGGCCCCAAATGTCACAATGAATCAAATCAAATTTTTTATTGAATTTATTTTGTGATACAGAGAAATGAACCTTCCTTTGTTTTGCTAGAGGGCATATATCACGAACATTTGTACCATCAAGAGCGATGGATGGTTCAAATTGTTTGAGATAGGATAATCTTGAACTGGATACATGTCCTAGCCTATAATGGCTGAAGCAAGATGTGCGAATTAAACTGAGATGCATTGCAAGTTTGAGCCTTTGATGAAGCTTGAATCAAGTGGTAAAGTCCTTTCTCAAAAGTAATCCGAATCATCTTCTTCATTGATTGGTCCTGTAGAGTACAGTGAGAAGCGTAAAGGTAAGACAAATATTAGATGGTTTAGTAAGCTTGGAAACAGATAATAGATTGAAAGAAAAGGTAGGAACACACAAGACATTACGGAAGAATAGAGTATTGGAGAGACATACAGTACCAATATGTGATGCAGGTAATGCCATTGGGAAGATTTATAGATGCATCGATAGATTTAGGTGTAGAATAGTATAAAAGTGGTGAACAGATCGTGTGATCTATTGCACCCGTGTCAAGGATCCAAGATAAATTGGAATGTAATGTAGAAGAGGCATAACTACAATAAGATAAATGTGATATAAGTTGTGTTTTACCAGAAAAATGAGATGCAGAAGCAAGGTTAGCAACTAATTGAACATTATTCTGGTTAGAAGAATCAAATGGTGTTGGATTAGCAAGTGCCATTAATTTGTGAAATTGCTTGGGAGTAAAAGAAAACTTTTGTTGCTCATTATTATTCTGATTGTAGACCTCTTGATTTGTAAGGGCAGCATGTGCAGAAACATGCCTTTTTCGTCCAGCCAGGAGGATACCCATGTAGTTGGAAACATTTGTCCACTCTGTGTCTATAGCCACAATAAGTGCAATGTAAGGCAAATGTCTTGGGCTTATCCTTGAATGATTTTGGCTGGTCATTCTGTTGATTAAGTTGCTTGGCCATCAAAGCATGTGTCTCATTGTATGTGACAGAATTTGTGAGTTGTCTTTGACTTTCTTCTTGAAGTAGTAGAGAAAAGATTATGACCATGCTAGGTAATGGAACCATAAGGAGTAATTGGCTTCTGACAGATGCAAAAGAATCATTTAACCCAACCACAAACTTGAGGACATAATCAGATTGTTGTCGAGCTTGTAGATATTTGAACAACTTACAAGTACATGATGCCATCTTTCCCCGTGCACATGTTGGAAATGGCCTATAACTGATGTATTCATCCCAAAGAGTTTTAAAAGCGTTGAAATACTCAATAACAGATAAAGGACCTTGACTTATGCAACTCAAAGATTTCTTAAGATGGAAAACCCTTGGTCTATCACTCCTGGGATATCTTGTTTTGAGTTCATTCCAGATATCAACAGCAACTGTCACAAATATTAAGCCGTTTCGTATTTCTTTAGAAATTGAATTCATCAACCAAGAAAGAACTAGATTGTTCGCATGTAGCCATGCTGTATGATTAATGATCTAATTAGTAGAAGGAGGTGTAATAGAGCCATTGATGAACTTTACCTTGTTCTTAACTGTCAAAGCGATGATGATTGATCGACTCCAGGCGACATAGTTCTCTCCATCAAAAATTTCTGATACTAATAAGGCACCAGGATTATCACTTGGGTGGAGGTAATATGGACTCGAGGAATCATCTGAGGGATTGATGGAAAAACAATTAGAATTGATAGAAGGGTTGACGCATGAATTATAGAACTCATTCCAAGAAATCAGTGTAGAAAATTCCAGAGCAGAATTTGCAAAGAGAGATTGATTTTATAGAACACCGATTCCAGCAGATGATGTTGCGGAAGCGTTAATTTGATGAATTACAAGCTCTGATACCATGTTGAGAATCAGATCGATTCTTGATCAAGGTAGAAGACAATTGAAACTTGAAAATGAAATTCACGTTTATTGATGAACTGAGCTGAATGAATTGTTTACACCAAACCTGAGCTATATTTGTACTATAGCTTAATAGCAGAATGAATTGAACTGAAATAACAAAATAACAGAAATAACTAACTTCTCTTCCCAGCAGGCTTTTCTTCTATTTTCGACTCCTCTTCTTTTCTTTTTAATTCCAAGCTATCAATGTGTGATGCAATACTCCAACACATATGAATAAATGACAAGTTAACTTGGATTTAGAAAGAGCTGCTAGGATGCCTTCTTCCTCATCTGCTGACTGCTTGATGCACATCGTCGAAATTTGTTTGCATGTGGCAACACACATTTTTTTCACAAGTGGGATATATTGGTTCATTTTTGGTGTTTCTGATGGAAATATTTTAATTGATGGCAGTAATAAGAAGGGCTCCTCATGAATTCAAGATTGCCTGTTTAGAGGTAAATGTTATAGAATGGATTCAAGCTTTGTGTACTATCCTGCCGTAGATGTTGATTATTTGAAGTATATAAGCACCTCTTTTGCAGGGTATCAAAGCACTTTTTCCTCCTGAATATAATCCGTTTTACGCGGGTTTTGGAAATCGAGACACTGATAAACTCAGTTACCAGAAAATTGGGATCCCAGAGGGAAAGATCTTTATTATTAACCCCAAGGTAGTTAGAACTCACTACATGTTTCACTGGAAAATCGCACTGCACTGCTAGTTTACATTTATTTTACATTCAACCATAAATGTTTTTATACTTGCAGGGAGAGGTAGCCATTAATAATCGTATTGACGTAAAGTCATATACTTCACTTCACACTCTAGTAAACGACATGTTCCCACCATCACTGGTTGAGCAGGTACTAATGCAACAGACCGTTAAACATTGAAAAAAGTAGCTTATATTTTTTCCGGCTTTCAGCATGTAATAACATTCCTTGTATCGCTTGTTCAGGAAGATTATAACACATGGAATTACTGGAAACCGCCCTTGCCTTCCATTGATGACTTGTAGTGATTTGCTTTCATCTGTACACTGGAGCTTCATTGGCTAGAGATTATCGACATTTTATTTCTTTAATCCCTCCAGTTTTGTTGAAAGAATAGGTGATAGCATGCCCATTGTTCAAGTATAGAAAATCTCACTGTAATTGTAAACCAAGGATGTTGTATGAATAAATCAGATTGCTTTGTTTAATTTTTTACTTCCCTTATTTACCTGTCTTTTGTTGCCCTTCATTTGGATGCCTTTTTCTTCTTGTTTTTCCTTCGAAGTACGATGAGAATGTAATGAATATGATTTTAGCTTCATTTTTTTCTTTAAGGGCCGTTTGGCTGTGCTTTTGAAAAGTCAAAAGTTGCTCCTAAGATTAAGAAGTTGATTTTGAATATGATTGAATAATTTTCTGAAAGTACTTATTCTGTCTAGAAGAGCTTTTAGAAGGAGTGACTTATGGTCCATTTGACATGATTTTTGTTTTCAGTAGAAGTGTTTTTGGAGAAATTTATCTTAATTTTTGTTTGAAAACTAATTTTTAAAAGAATGCAACATTGAACCAGCTTCCTTTAAAAACTTTTCTAACCGGCAAAAACACTTTCATAAAATTAGGCAAATGGGTTTAAAAACTGGGTCCAAAAAGTTCCTTTTGAATTTTCAAAAATCATGCCGAACAGACCTTTCATATAGCTTTCTTAGAGAACTTTTCTACAAGAAACTGATATACTCTCATTATACTTTCCATCGAACGTGTATAAGGATTATCTACAACACGTGCGTTTAAAAAGTCTTTTCTTGAAAATGATGTAAAATGGAAATGATATTTTCCACTTTATCTCATTATTTCCTGTACTCAAAGCTTTTGTCAGTAATCTCACTCGCATTGTCCGAATTTACGCCGAAAAGACACCGTCGTCCAACAGGCTGGCCAAGCCGTCACCAGTGGCACCAAGTTATTGCAAAACCGCGTTGTAATTCAAACAATCATAATCTCAGAATTTTATATTCCACAAATTATTTAAAGGTGTTATAACGATATATATTGTCTTTGATTGGATGGCATTGTAGGCAGTTCGGAATTTCCGAAACTTTAAGCTTGTAGTGAAAAGATTAGAAGAAGTTTATGTTTCGTGTAGAGAGGCAGAAAGAGTTCAGTTACTAAGAAGATGGTTAGTTGCCTTGAAAGAGATTGAGAGGCACAAGAATCTGCGAACACTGAGCATCTTGATGTGTATAATGAATCAAATGAGTCTGCCAACTGTGGTAGGTGTTTGAATTCTCATATTTTTTTCCGATAACTTACATAAATGATGCAAGGTGCAAGAGGATAATTATAGTAGAAGAGGAAAGGGAAGAGAAGAAAAGAAGGGAAGGGAAGGGAAGGGAGGGGGAAAAGAGGGAAGAAGAGAGAGAGAATAGAGAAATAGGATAGAAATATCAATTATTCATTCATTCAAAAGTTGTTTTATTACAATGGAAAAGACTCCTTTATATGAGTTTTAAAAATTCTAATCGAAGAAGGAAATATCTAATAAAAGCTAGTAAATCAGCCCTAAAATAATATTTCCTAAAATATGTTTTAAAACTGAAAACTAAATATAATAAAATCTCTTCTAATATTTTAACGAGGACGATCCTTCTTTTTAACCAAATATCAATGAGGAACCCCAGGGAGCAACAACCTGTGCATCTCATTCACAGAAACACCCACCGAAACCACATGAGGAGCACAACATACTAGCACAATAGACTGGCATGCAAACGGGGGCCCAAATGTACCCCGATAAGGAAACAATTTTGCTATATTGAAAACAAAGCCTTCACTTAAGTGCAATGGCCAGTTAACTAGATTGAGTTCAAGTGAATTATCCAATTTTTTTGCTACATGTGTACGAAAAGTATTTGAACGAACAATGACATTGGACAACGTGGTAACCCGAGAAGCATCACACAATGGAGATAAAACCATATCAAAGTCCACGTTAGAGTCATACAATAGATTAGGCAAGGTCAACTTCGGCACATAATCGAGGATATGTGGACTGTTTGACTTAGGTGGCAACAATATAGATAATTCTTCATCCTCAGTATTAGAATATTCAATTGACTCAACAATAGAAACCTCGATTTCTTCTTCAAGAGCAACACAAATAGACTCGGGAGGTGACTATTTAGATTGGGGTGATATACCTAGCTTATGACAGGTTTGACGAAGATGGAAAGATATGTCCCCATAAGTTAGCCTGTCGGTAAGCTTCATCGAAGGATCAGGGAAGGATCAGGGTGCAGGAATGTCATGACGTATGATTTCAGGATTCAAACCCTTGATTAGCCATGTCAATGAGTCGAGTCGAGCCACAAGCCGAAACTCAAAGCTTGGGCTTGACTCGAGCAAAACAGGTCCGAGCTTTTTTTGGCTCGAGCCAGCTCGTGTTTTTTTTTTTTTAAATTCGTTATAAATCTATAATTTTTTATAATGTATTTAAAATTTGTGCAATTTATACGTATTATAAATAATAACTAAATATTAATATATAAAAAAAAAATCTAAACTTTAAAAAGAATAAAAAATAATAAAGAAAACAGTTAGGCTCAGCCCGTCTCGGGTTTTTTTTTTTTTTTAATTTGTTATAAATCTATAATTTTTTATAATGTATTTAAAATTTGTGCAATTTATACGTATTATAAACAATAACTATATATATACATCTAAACTTTAAAAAAAATAGCTGCATGCAGTTGTATTTTTAAATTTTTTTTAAGACTCGGCTCGACTTGTGACACGGGCCAGTGACGAGCCACGGGCTAGCTCGGGCTCGGCCTGAGCCACGAGCTAGCCACCCGAGCTGCCAGCCATTTTGACATGCTACCTTTGACAAACCTAGAAGTTGTTGAGCTTCATAAATATCACAACTGTGCAATAACTCTCCGAAATGTGTTAGATATTCCCAAACAATGGATGTATCTTGTTTATAATTTAAAAAGAATTGGTCTAGCAATTGAGATCGATAGTATACATCAGCGTATTTGTTACTTAATATTCGTTTCATTTCATCCCACAAAGTGACATGATGTTGACCTAGGATATCAATGTTATGCAAGAAGGAATTCCAATAGCACCTAGTAGACTTGACAAGTGCCATATTAGCATGATAAAGACAACGCGAGTCACCTAAGTTATGAAAGTCAAAGATTTTTTCAAGAGAATCGAGCCAATTAAGAAACGAGTCGGGTCCAATGAGACCATCAAAGTCCCATAGTTGGAGTGCGACTTGCCTTTCCCCGCTAAAGGTCCTAGATATATGATAATAGTGTTGATAAGTGGATAGGGAGGGTACATGATCGTGATAGTGGCCTAAGGACGTGTTGGAGGTGTAAGAGTTGTTATATGCATTGTTTGTCGATTCTATGACATTTATTTATGCTTTGGAATATGATGAGCCACGAACACTAAAATAGAAAGTAAAGCTATCAAATAACAAAATTAGTATACATAATAAGGTGTAAACTGTCCCACTGGTATTGTACCTTGGACTTGAGTTCCAAAGATGTTACTTAAATTGCTTGTCAAATGTCTCTCATTGTCCTTTTCAATAACTTATGTCTTTGCATTTCACGAGATTCAACTCAAGATCCTTGTGCACAATAGATCTGAGGTCAAATTGATTCGAAAATTTGACAGCAAGTGGATAAGTTGAATTGAAAGCAAGCTGCCAAAGAAATTCTTGTTGGGTCTTCTGCAGAAATGTCTGAAGCTGCTGGTTATGTCACTACCTGGTCATGAAAGGTTAGGTTTTCTATGTGTATAGGTTGTTGATGGCGATCGAGAAGAAAATGATTAGCAGGATGCCGACGATAATGGGTGGTGATGACTACAAGTGGTATAGCTGAAGGCAGCGCAGGTGGAAGGATTGATAGACGCGGGAACGGCGAGTCTGGAAGCGACGAAATTGGTTGTGGTTGTGTGGTTTTATGATGAGGCGGAGTTAGTGATAATGGTGTTTCCCGGAGCTAGCAGAATACAGTGATGTAGATGGCTAGCGAGAAAGTTTAGCCGACAACATATCAAAAGCAGTAACGACGGGTTGGATGGTGGTGCTTGTAGTGAAATTGGGTTAAGGTTTGTTGGCCTTGGGTTGGGTTAGGTTTAGTTTTGTGATAGATGAATATGGGCCTGGGTTTAATAGGCTGCTTGGGTATGCTCTGGGTTATAAGTATGTGTAGCTTGGGCTTATGGATAGTTGTGTTGTGGTTGGGGTTGTTGGGCAAGTCATGGGCTAGGGCTAGTTGTGCATAAGTGGGCTAGAGCATATAGGAGGTATGGCGAGTGGTTTTTGGAATATATGGGCTAGGGCTTAATAGGGCATTGGATGTATTATTTGTATTGGGGTATGTTGGTTGTGGGTTTTATAGGTTTGTGTAATATGTGGGTTGTTTTTTTGGGAAGAGGAAAATATGGAATGGTTTAGGTTTAGGTTATTTTTCTGTAGACTGCGAATTTTCAGACAGCAACAACCTTATTTTTTTCGAAATTGATGAAAGAAAAATCCAAAACTGAATTTTCGGGCATGAAGAGTACCCAATGAACAGTACATATGAACATCAACTCTTTTTTTTGCTGCTAATTAAAGCTGAAATTTGGGTGGTTGGGCTGTGTTTATATGCGTGCAAGTCTGGTGGTAAAATTTTACGGTGCTTTATTGTGGTGGTGGATGGAGTGTTGGCCAAAGGAAACGAATTGAACTCTGATACCAAATTGATGCATGATGCGAGAGGATAATTATAGGAGAAGAGGAAAGGGAAGAGAAGAAGAGAAAGGAAGGGGAAAAGAGGGAAGAAGAGGGAGCGAATAAAGAAATAGGAGAGAAATATCAATTATTCATTCATTTAAAAGTTGTTTTATTACAATGCAAAAGACCCCTTTATATAGGTTTTAAAAATTCTATTCTAAGAAGGAAATATCTAATAAAAACTAGTAAATCAATCCTAATAATGTTTCCTAAAATATGTTTTAAACTTCGAAACTAAATATAATAAAACCCCTTTCAATATTGCATCAATACATTTCTTAAGAATTACAAGCTCTTTAAATATATGTGATAGCTTCTTTAAGCTTGTGGATTTCACCTTTTGTTTTAGTGATTTGGCTATTGTTGTTCAAGTTTTAGAGGTGAACTTGACGTAGGTCACCTCAGTCTTCCACCAATGCACACAATTTCCTTGATTATATCCATTGTCACAATTCTATTCAGATTATCCCTCTTCTCTTAAAATAAGGAACATGTCATTTACTATTCATTCAGGACGTATTTTCGTTAGCCCAAATTGCCCAATATCCATCCTCTACTATTTACACCAACTGCCCCCATCTGTCTTCCACTATTCACACGTGGGTTAAGTGTAATTTGGATGCCTACAATTGTTGACTTTAATCCCTCGTTCTCTTAAAAGAGGAAACCCCAGATTCACTGTTCCTTGTTTTGTTACGTGAGTTTTCACATTATAACTGATTTTTCTACAGTAGAACTGGCTTCTCTACAGTCCAACCGACTATAAAATATCATGTTTCTTCCATGCTAAGGTATTGCAATGATTATCAACCGGCTATAAAATATCATGTGTGTTCCATGAATATATAATGTATTGCAATCTTTCTTATAACTCTCTCACAAATCACGACAATCAATTTCACGTTCCTCTATATTTTGTCGTTTCCGGTTGCCTGTAATATTGGTGCCAAATCAAAAATAATAGGCCAACTCCCTACTCTTTCTCTCTCATTTTTTCTTAGTAGCGCCGTGAAGTGGCAAAACGATCTCCATCGGTAAGTGGTTTCTATTTTTTCGATTTTTTTTTTAGTTTTATCTTTTTGTTCTTCCTTATCTTCCGTTAGGTATACAGAAATCTTTTAGGAGGATTTTGTTCTAGGTTATAATCTGAGGTAAGATTGATTTTTGTTTAAATTTCATGAAGTTTCATAAAATATCTCCTCCATAATCCAATTGATATTTTCGTGAATGATGGTGTGTGGAAGATTAAAATTTTTGGTTTGTTTGTTGACCTGTTTGTTTTTTTAATTTTTTAGTGTCAGAGAGATTAGTAGAGGTGATGATATAAGGCATATTTTAGTTTTCAGTATAATCAAATTTAGGGATGAAATCCTCTTTGTTAGTTCAATGTTTATCTACTGGTACAAAAGAAGAAGAAGAAAAAAAAATGTCATCTCCGCACACTGCGGAGTGGACACTCCCTTCGCACTGTGCGGAGTGTCACTCCGCAGTATGCGGAGCATCACACTGCGGAGCTGATGCTCCGCACTGTTTTTTTTAAAAAATTATTACTTTGCAAACAATAATAAATTTCTGTAAATAATATTAACCAAATTTATAAACACTTATTTTTATATTTAGGTGATACCATTTGTTTACATTTTACACAAACTAAATAC
>CAIGRT010073369.1:0-15875 GCA_903798405.1 Fraxinus platypoda | reverse complement strand
AATTAAAGAGTTTTGTTTTAAAGGAAGACAAACATGGACTTAATATTCTGAAACGCATCTATATAGGGGATGAATATTGCTATTAGTAACGAGATAATTCTAATTTGATTTTGTTTACTGCATTTTCAAGCTTATATTGCTATTGGTAATTGATGTGTAGATGAAACATATCTAAATTTTTCTATTAAATAGCTAAACTTGTGTATTTCTACAAAACAACATTGATGCGTCTTTTGAAATTTATTATTGGCCGGATTATTGTTGTTCATATCATAAATGCTACTTAATATGTATATATTACAATCAATAAATGATGTTGAAAGTGTATGCATTGTTCAACAAATGCTATAAATTTTAAAATTATGATGCAAAAGGAATGCTATTGAAGATGTAACTATGNAACAACATTGATGCGTCTTTTGAAATTTATTATTGGCCGGATTATTGTTGTTCATATCATAAATGCTACTTAATATGTATATATTACAATCAATAAATGATGTTGAAAGTGTATGCATTGTTCAACAAATGCTATAAATTTTAAAATTATGATGCAAAAGGAATGCTATTGAAGATGTAACTATGTCAATTAAAAAATGTTATTAAAAACAAAATTATAACGAAAAAGAATGCTATCAAAATAAAAAAGATTGCACAAAAAAATGCTACAAATACTAAAATTATGACGATAACAAAATACTATTTTAAAGTTTTTTATAACATTTTATAATAGCATTCAAAAAAACGTTATAATAAAGGTACGACTTCTAAAAAATGTTGTAGAACATGATAGATAACGTTTTTCGCAAGCTATAAATGAGTTAATATGTTGTAGAGAATTAATGGGAAGGTCCTTGCCTATTTATTCTGAGAAGCATGTAGAAGTCTATAAGAAAGAAAAAGAAATCTCGGGATTATTAAACTCTAACTTGTCGATAGATTTGCTTCCAAATGTCAAGAAAGAAAGAATAATTTTTAGAAACTTCTTAAAACTCTTTATTATAATCAAATTCAACTAAAGACTTACTATTTATATTTAAAGCAGTAATTAAAATCTGGACGACGACTAACTCCAGATTATGACAAAAATTATAAGTAACGATAACTTACTTGGAATTAAATTATACAAAATTATCCAGAAAAATTGAAAAAAAAAAAAATGGTGTTTTCGGAGCCCTAAAAGATGGAATTGGCCCGTTTCCATTCAAAATGGATACAAAAATCTCGGAAAATGGACACCGAAAAATTACGTCATTAGATGTTGACCCTACTTTTTCATAAAATCTTCTTCTTTCTGTATTGCATCACAGATTGAAGGATTTTTTTTTTTATTTACTTTTGCTTTAGAGATGAGATATGTTTTTTTATCATCATTGGTCTTGCTATTTTATTCAGTAATATGCCTAACTTAATTGCTTGGGTGCCCATAAACCAATTTCAGACACCTCTTTTTAAATAATATTTTGTTTAATGGTAAAAAGCCCCATTAATCTTTGAGAAAGAGTAATGGAATAGCCAAGAATTTGCAGCATATGACAAAAAGTCCAAACCTTCTCTTCTTTCTTGTTATGATAGTGTAAGAAAAGTATCGTGTTGTGTTACTTTTTATATAAATTTCTGTATTATTTCTTTTGACATGCTTAGCTAAGTTTAAGAGTATGATGATGAAAATAATTTAATTCAATTGTTAGCTTTTTCTCATTTGTCTCGTATAATAGTTTTTGGAACGGACTAAAAAGTTTTTTAAAAAAAATTGATTTACATGTAGAATATTTTATTGTGTGAATATATAGCTGAAAATTAGTATTTTTAAAAAAATGGAAAACAAACGGGAGCTTGGTCAATTAAACCCAAGAAAGATGGCCCACATCAATGCACGTCCTACTAGTGGGCTCGCTAATTTGGTGCGAGTCAGCCATACGAGCAGCTAGCTTAGGTGGCTGCTTTGTTGGCACCTGTCAAATAGGCAGACAATTTTTTCTTTATTCTATTCAATAAAATATAGATTTTTAGAACACCATTATTTCATACAATCTATTTCTTCCAAAATTTCATACATCGCTTTCTATCAATATAACTTTACAATAGTTCATTCAGTTATTCATTTTTAAAAATTATTTCTTTAGAGTTATAATGTAGATTAATAATGATTATTTCAACTACAATGTGAAAAATAAACTCTCAACATGTATAAAACTCGAACCAACCGACTCAAATCTTCTTCAGCCTTACAACAAATGTGTCCTATGATGTTGAGCTGAGATTTGTATCACACTAGATTAAGCACCATCGTCCAAGGGAATGTCAACGGATAACCGAGAAAAACCGTCGAAAGTAGCTAAGAGTTTTCGCCCGAGAACAAGTCTCACCACTTAGTTACTCTATCTTTTATCTCTTGTTTGTCAAGTTCAAATAAATCAAGTGAAATAGTGAATACACATACAATTAAAAGAACCAAGACATTTGAATACAAAATTCAAATATTGTACTATGATAGAGAGTGAAAGAGACAAAGCTAGTAGAGGGAAATTGACCACAAGACTAAATCCAACCATTGAATTTAATCTATGGCCACAATTCACCTAAATTAGCACAATCCTCACCAAACTCTCTAGTCCAATAAATAGATGCTAGGTGGTTAAGTAATCCACTCACAAGTCTTCACCTTGGATCATATTTAATCCACTACTTAATTCTCTAGTTACAAGTGAGATCCCTTAGTGTAATTTTATTTCATCATTGTCGTTACTTGCACAATAATTAACTATTATCGATATTCATTATTGATAAATATTTATTGAACTTACCAACGGCTAGTACTTTGTTTTCAACATCTGCAGTATCATTAGTTGTAATTTTAAGCAGTATAAATTCGCGAAAAGTTAATTTCTCCCTAATAAAGTGATACTTTACCTCAACATGCTTAGATCTTTTATGATACACGGGATTTTTACAGAACATCAATGAACTTTGACTATCACTAAAAAATCATATCATTTTCATTCAAAAAGTTTAATTCACATAGTAGACATTTCAGCCACATGCATTCTTTTATAGCTTCAATTAATACAACATATTGTGCTTCAGTGCTGGAGAATGTGACTATAGATTGCAACTGTGATTTTCAAGTGATACAATTATCACCTTAAGGAAGAAGTATGAAGTAGTAGATTTATTGTGATCTTTATCCCCTGTAAAATCAGATTCTACGTAAGCTCTTAGCTCTAACTTATCGCTTCCTTTTTCAAACACTAATCCCCTTTTAACGGTTCCAGTTAGGTATCTTAACAGTCATTTAAGTGCAGTCCAATGAGATTTACTTAGGTTAGACATAAACCTACTCAAAAAACTAACTGCATAATCAAAGTCTGGTCCCATGGTAATCATTGAATACGTCACATAACCAATGACATTAGCATTGGGAACATTACTCATTTCATTCATTTATTCTTCAACTTTAGGGCATTGTGCAGCTAATGGTACATTGACAGACTTAGCAAATTTTATACAAAATTTAATTATCAGTTTATCCAAATAAGGCTCTTAATTAAAAGTCATTATATTATCAGCCATATTTCTTTTAATAATCATGCCAAGAATTTTTCTTGTATATCCTAAATCTTTGATGTCAAATTTCGATTTTAAAAGATTTTTTATTTTTATGATTTCATCTTTAATGGAATTAATAAACAACATGTCATCCACATACAACAATAAATAAACTTCAGACTATTTTAAAGTCATTATAATACAAACATGCATCAAATTCACTCCTTTTAAAGCCAATTTAAAGTACATTTGCATAAAATCTTTTATACCATTGCCTAGGAGTCTACTTAAGACCATACAAGGGCTTTCTAAACAAGCACATAAGTTCAAACTTTTCCCCCATCTCAAACCTTTGAGGTTGAAATGTATAAATATCTTCATCCGGCTCTCCATGAAGAAAATTTGTCTTAACATCTGGTTGCTCCAACTCTTAATCATACTAGACAACGAAGGTTAAAACTAAACTAATAGTTTTATACTCAATGACTAATGAGAATACCTCATTATGGTCTTTTTGTCTCTCTAAGTAAACCCCTTAGCAACCAACCCGATAAAAACAACACAACTTAATTATGTGCAATTTCATTCATCTCAACAATTTAATGTGATTTAACCTTTAATGCATCAAGATATTTTTCTAGGTCGTTAAAAGCTTTAAAAACTCTTTGTTGAATTAAAATAACTTTTAATTTTTTAATTCCAAATCTCTCTCACCATTGAATTATGACAATTCAACACGAGAGGCCATAGTAGCAAAATAATTTTTTTTTTTCAAAGTGATTTTAATCAAAGTATTTATCCACACACAAATGCATGCTCAAACTATTTTATGTATAAATTATTTTTCAAGATAACTCAAACGATGATATCACAACAAGTAACACGAACAATATCACTATAGTCAAATTCAATATCACAAAATTATGTGGTAGCAAATAATCACAATATCACAAATTGTAAATTCAAGAGAGCGTGTTAGAATGCGGAAACCAATCGGTCGGTTCAAATTTTAAGGAAAGATGTGAGTTTTTTTATAGATTTAGGGTCATTGCTATTCGATCATCCAACAACTGCAACAACCACATGAAACACCACCGGACAACCAACAAAAAAGCTATGTCGTCTTTACTCCACTGCTTGAGTCAATATCTGCTTCCAGAGTGCACCAAATAGTAAACCAACATCACTAGGTTGTCAAAAATTCCACAAGGAACAAGAAGTCTTTTTTCACAGTCGTCGAATTTCTTACGATATGCTCTCGTGCGCTCTGTTCACTTGCTGCACATTTGATTTGTGAGCCTCCACATCGTTAGCTCATGTGTCTCATGCGCGGTACCATCAGGATTTGCTGGTTGTCTGGTGGTGGTCGTCGTTTGTCCACTAGGTACGTAAATCTTGCGGAATATGGGTTTAAAGTTTCGGGTAAACTTGTTTTCGACCGAACCTTTACCCATTCGACTTCCAATTCGTTTTTCAGGCTGTTTTAAAAATTTTCATCACTAGCCTAAGTTGTGGTACCATTTGTAGAGTAATAATGATTATTAAAATTAAAATGCGAAAAATAAACTCTCAGTGTAAAATCTAAACCAACCGACTTAAATCTTCTTCAGCCTCACCGCTGATGTGTCATATGATGTTGAGCTCAGATTTATGCCACATCGAATCAAAGCACCATCATCCAAGGGGAATAGCAATTTATAATCAAGAAAAACGACCAGAGGTAGCTAAGAATTTTCGCTCTAGAACAAGTCTCACCACTTAGTTATTCTCTCTTTTCTCTCCTGTTTACCAGCTCCAAATTAACCAAGTGAATGCACATCCAATTAAAAGGACCAAGACATTTGAATTCATATTTCAAATATTATGTTATGATAGAGAGTGAAAGAGACATGACTAGTAGAGTGAAATTGACCACGAGACTAAATTCAAATAATTGGATTTAATCTATGGTTCACAATTTACTTGAACTATCACAATCCTCACCAAACTCTCTAGTCCAATAAGCACGCGCCATCTCACAATTTCTTCCGCTTGTCAGTGCTTTTCTACTAAATATTATTTTTCTTGTGTTTACTACAGTATTTCAAAGAATAATGCACAATTAGTACTAAACACTGTGTAGGTGACAATTTTGTGCCATAAATAGGGATGGAAAAATTATCTGATTCCACCTTGAATAAGTTGGGGATCCCTGCCCAATTTAATAACCAGGGTGGGAATGGGAACATGGTTTCCCAACTTTTGTATTTTTTTTTTTCATTTTACTGAATTTGATTTTAAGTTTTATAATTCTAAATTGAATTTTAAAAATAAAAATATATATTAAAAGTTAAATAAACAAGTAAACAAAGGTAAATTGGTTATTTATTAATCCTAATCACCTCCCCATTGTCACCCTTTGCCATAAACCGATGGAAAATGTCATTTGTACCATCCAAAGGGTACATCATGCTTGATATTGCCTTTGTTTTATTTTTTAAAAAAATTGTTGGCGGGAAAGCTGTATTTTTTTTTTTTTTTTTGAAATTGTAGAAATTATCGTAAACTCAAACTTTGGTGTGCACCAAGTATGATTGTAAAGTGAGAGGACATTTAAAATGGGTTCCATATTTCTACATTAAAAGTATCATTTCAATTAATGACAGTTATAAAGACTTTGTGGTCAATTTCAATTTGCTACGTTGTACTATTTATTTCGAATAGATTACCATAAATTTATGACAAATGAGGAGTGTCTTCACCAATTCTTCCGTAGTTCAAATACTCCGTTCGGCGATTTTATTAGTGTTGTTTTCCATAATTTTTCTAACTGCAACAAAATAAAAAATAAATTGAGCTTTTGGAAAAAAATAAAATAAATGAAGGGGCTGAGTGGCTCTTGAATTGGCGAGCCAATGGGGCAAACTGAGTTTGGAAATTGGCCGGCGAGCTAGCTCTTGCTCAACTCACCTGTTGACCGTTCGGTGGGAGTCCATAGCATATCTATTCATCTACACATCAGGTCAAGGTCATAAAGCGAATATTATGCAAATATGTTACATCGTATTAAGTTTTATAGGTTATATCTCTTTGTTCAAAACGTTCTATTAGTATTTTGTCGCTCTTGTAATTGAAAATTATTGACTAATTTTTCTAAATTAGAATGTTGTTTCACCAAAACCACATTTCCTATTCTTTTTTTCGGCCCATAGAATTGTCTTGTAACTAGCGGAACTGCCATAGCTATTTCCAAAAGAAAGAAGAAACAAAATTTAAACCATAAACCGATAATGCAATCAAAGTGGCTCCCTTAGTAGCTTTTGCTGATGGAAAGTAATGCTGCCAATTTGGTTCACTTGTATGCCATGATCAACTCTTTCATGCTCGCCGGAGATGACGTTTTGGAGGTTGCGACAAGGGTGCATTTGGTGGATGGTTAGGGAAGTTTGGCGGACTAGGAGGCGGAGGAGAGTAAAAGTAGAACCATGCAGGAGGTGGTGGTGACAAGGCTACGTGTGGTGGATGGTTAGGCAAGTATGATGGACTAGGAGGTGGAGGAGAGTAATAGTAGAACCACGCAGGAGGTGGAGGTGGAGGTGGAGGTGGTGGTGGTGGTCTGTGCAACCTTTTTCGTTGAGGTGGTGGTGGTGGTTGTGGTGGGCTTGGCTTATGCACACACACGGCGGAGATCGACCTCTATTGCGGATCATATGATGATTTAGAGTCGGAGTAAGATTGTGATCGTAAGATGAAATATAACAGTGCGATTGAGCTGAAATTAGGGTAGTAAATGTTACGAAAACAAGGATTAGTCCAATCCTTGTTTTTGGGATGGACCAAATCATTGTCATGTGTTGGAACTTGTCTTAGTGAAAACATTAGTGTTGTGGACAAATTTATAAGTGGAGTGAGAATATATGGATTATACCAAACCCAATAAATCAGTTGAAAATCGGATAAATTATGCAAGAAAATCCACCACCAACCAAGCTTTTCCTGCGTGCTCTCTTTTTATTCGACTTTAGTTGGTCATTGAGTAAAAGTTTTCAACATATTTTTCAACTAATTGCGCCTTGAAAGTTGGGATTTGCTAAAGACGACAATGACAACTAAAGATTAAACAAATTGAGACACTAGACCAGACAACCAAATTTTCAAAATTTTGTTACTTGTATTGTTCAACCCCATCCATTTTAGCATACTAAACATGTCATAAGCTTTTATTCGATAACTTTTCAACCAAATATCAATGTTATAGATAAAAATTACCGAGTTTTGTAACACGATCGCATTCTTGAAACAACTTGAGCATCACCTTACAGGTTTAAAACATATAAGCGGAAGATGCATATATATTTCGAACAAGAAATAATAACTGTACAGTACAGTTAACAAGTATTAATTTGGTCAGCTTCTCAATCTCTAATTTAAAAACGCACGTAAAGCTTCTGATGATCGAATGATCTTTTAGGCATACGACTATACATTTAGCATACGTTCAACCAAAGCTTGGCCAAGAAGCTTCTTAGAGTTAGTCAACTGGTTCGCATATAACTATATAATTACAGCTAACAAGAAGCAATAACCTCTATAGACTTGGACAATGGCCTATAGAACTAAAGGGATAAACACCGGAGTTTTTATATTACAAACTTGACCGGAGCAGAAAGGGTCGACCAGAAATCATAGTTTGTTAGAATCAGCAAAATGACTTTTCATGATCTTCCAAATGTCATTTGCAAACAGTTTTCAGTCTCTTCGCAGACTGCACGAACCCGGAAATGACTTGCAACTCGTCCAATTGCTACATAAACAAAAGACAAATACGCCCAATCAATAATCCAACTGCAATTATACATCGTATAGTGGTATATCTTGAGAATAATCTGGTTCTTGATCAGCAACATGAAATCATCAGTTGGGGAAATTAAAAAAAAAAGAGACGTCGGCAAATACCTGAGATAGGAAATGCCTCTGAACAACATCTATGAGTTGCTCCTTGGACGGGTTAGGAATGGCATCCACCTGACGAAAAATTTCAGAGCATTAAGTGCTGGAACTAAAGTTGCTTTGATCAAACCTAAAAGGGTTAAAACCACCAGTGGGCATTGAACTTTTGATGAAATTTTAGGTTCGTCAATAGATTTAATATGTACCAAGTTGGTCATTGAACTTGAACATTGTTACAATTTGATCATAAGCGAAACTGACAAACATGGACGGAGTGTCCAAATTGTAACAAGTTTAAGTTTTGAAATCAAATTAGAACAAAATTAAGTTTAGCAACCAACATGAAATTTTGCTAAAAGTTTAGGGCGATGTGTGTATTTAACCCAACCTAAAAATATAAATAAGTCTCAGCATAAAAACCCACTTACAAGGTTAAAGTGCCGCAAATATCTCCATAACGCAGCCATCTCAAGTTTGCTAAGGTCAATTTTCTGTACATAGGTGTTTTAAAGTAAAATTTGTACACATTGTCATAACCTTCATTAAAGAAAAAAAGGCAAAAATGATAACAGATAAACTCTAAAAGTGTAAAGCTTTTCTCACCATGGACCCCCTTGGAGTAGAAATAGATCCTTTAGAGTGTGAGTCACATGAGAGAGACTGGCTAAGAGTCCTGTGAGATGACCCAGTCGGCCTGTGCATTCGATGCCTTGACCTATGAGACTTTTGAGTTTCATCGGATACTAGAAAAAAGAATACACAGCATAATTACATTTTCTGGTGGGCCTAAAGAACAAGAATAAAGTAAAGCAACAAGCAGAGCTTGCTGGAATAAAAGGTGTACAAAAACATAGAATCCTAAGTAACAACCTCAAAAACCTTTCCACCATAAATTAAATTGAACTAACTAAAATCCAAAAAAAAAAGTAAGAAAAATCTCTTTTATCTTTCACTAAAGCCACTGAAGTACAAGGCACAGGACAGCATTTATGTTGAAGTTTCATTAATTTCCTACTTTATAAATAGGAATACGAGGGATCATCTTTTCAGTACAAGAAAAGAGAAGTTCGAAAAGAAAAAACATGTATTTCCCCTTCTTTATTACAGTAAAAATCAGAAGCAATAAGTAGACATAGATTCACATTGAGGATGAACAACTATAAATCATTGTGTTTTCGCGTGCTTTTCTGTATCTCGTTTTGTTTATTATTGCTCTAAAGATTGGGACTAGAGCTTAATCCTAACAATTTCTGGGCCATTGCCACATTTCAAGGACGCTTTTAAACTTGTGTCTGTTGCTTTGCAACAAAATTCAAGTGAGGGAGGGGTCTGAATATATATAGATTCGGGGAACACAGAAAATTACATGTCCAAAAATGGTTATTAGGTTTCAAACAAGTGTACGTATGCTTATTTTTTAAAATATAAGTTATTATTTATACTTATCAAGCAAGAAGCAAAACTACAACTATATTTTTAAAATCGAACTCACCCATATCTGATCCATTCCACTGCACATTTTCAAATTCAATGTCATCATCATCCTCGTTTCCAGTAGGAGCTTCAAGTACACTTAAAGCATTCCTTTGAAGTTTTACCTCTATGCCATTGGTAAGAACCTGCATTTTAGAGAAACCATATTTAACAATCAAATAGCAGAATAAAGTCATAAATCCCTTGTAAGTTTTGTATATTTTTCTGTTTATAGGAACCCACAAATGAGTATACTCGTGATAAAATTGAAGCCCACTTCTCGGAACCGAGAATTTTCATGCTAGCTATGAAATTACAAATAAGCATTACAAAAAAGACTAATTTTCTGCCAAAGGGAAAAGTAAGAAACAAAAATAAAAAAAGGCGACAATAAGCAACATTTTATGTTAAAATCAAATGTAGATAGACTGTCAAGGAAAATTAACCAGTTGAGTCGAAAAAATTTGGTATTCGCAGTCTGTGATTAAGTCGATGTTATACCAGAAGGAATTGCAAATAAATGAACACCATCTTTAATTCCAACTCCCAGTTATAAATGGTGAAATAAAAATCAATTACTCCACCACCAACCCCTAAAATAATTTAAAATTCAACCAAGCAAACAAAGGAAAACCCATTTTCTTTTGAAATAAATCTTACATTATGAATGGAAGAAATCAATATCACTTTGAAGCTGCAATGAAAGAAATCCTAATATCCAATTAATTAAAAAGTCCCAAATTATTTACACTATCCCAGATTCAAAAGTATCTATGATAACAGCAGATCCACTCACAAAAACCCACATGCAACAAACTCCATTATGAAATACCCAAAATTAGCGCACACACGCAGAGCAATCAAAAGAGAAAATTTTGAACAAAATTCACTCTAAAAAAGTATCTAGCTTTGTAATTTTGAATAAAATTGTAATCCAATATATCAAAAGTAGAAAAAATTTGACAAAATCCCATCTCAAATTCACACGCAAAATGGAACTTATTACCATTAAAATTCAAGAAATACTCAAATTACATATAGTTCCATTCAAATTTTCAAAAAATAAAATAAAACATGAATTTACTAAATTATCTCACATTTTCTTCAAATGAACAAACCTACATTATTAATACAACTTCAAATTCATTATCCCAAAAGACTCAAACTTTTGCAAGAATTTACCAGCCAATGCCATCCACCAAGCCCAACAGCTTTCTTCACCACACCTTGAAGCCCCACCAGTACAGACTTGGTGCGGTTATTTCCAGTCACCACCACCTTAGTATGACGTGGCAGCACAGAGAGCTCCTCCTCACTGCTCTCACCACAGCTCTGAAACTGTGAAGAGTGTGAAGAAAATCCTCCATTGTGTATATTACTCTCTACTGCAGCTTCCAGCATTTCCAATTTTTTTCAAAAACCCACAAAAGACAACAAAATTTTGCAACCTCAGTCTTTGAATTTAGACCTGATCGGAAGATCCTGCATTGATGAGTCCAAAAATGAAGTCTTCAGGTTAAAGGGTGTTGGAAATTGGGGGTGAAATTTGGGTTTTTTTGGAGAGAGAAAACACAAAGAGAGGAAGAGGATGAGAGTGACCAGTGTGTGTTTTTACTTAAAGAAACTTTATCATTGTTTGATGTGCGAAGGCTATGAATCCCGAAGACCTGAAATGGACCAATGAGAAGCTGCCACGTATGGGAAATGGCTCGTTAATCATGCAATAGAGGCTTGCGTTGCGGCATGATGCAATACCACTACACGGTGAGTTACATAGTGTTGACTGTTTGACTCCTTGTGAAATGACTAAATTGCCCTTTGTTTTCTTGTTCTTAGCCCTTGTTTGGGAGGATTTTTAGCAAAATTTGTACCGTTTTTCAATGTTAACAGTCGTACTTATTGACCAAATTATAGCAAAATTATATATGTACCCTTTTGACATTTAATTCATTCTAATTGAGAGAGGCATTTATGGTAATTTGATTCATGTTGAGTCAATATTACGGCAGCATAGAGACTCACCTACATTTTCAACGGTTAAAATTTTGCTTAAAATCTTATAAGAATCGCTCTCGAACAAGGGTTTAGTTTTGGCTTCATATCCAAAAATGTTAATAATTACTATAATCATAATATGATCCACACATCTAAAATTACAATAATTAAGTATAAGAGTAATATTATCCGTTGTCAAGATGAATAGGTATTTTCTTCATTTGGACACAAACGTGCCTCTATAAAAATTGTTGTTGATGTCTTTCTTTATCTAAATTCTTAACGAGTGAAAATGTTGATGTATTTAGCTTATAGTAAACAATTTCACATTATAGCTTTAGCCATAAAGTTCTAGTTTTGTTTTGTGAATTTGAAATGAGATTCCGTCAAAGTTATTGTATAATTTTTCGCATACACAATGTATTAGAGATTAACGTTCAATCTTCCCTTCATCTTTTGAGTATATAAACTTGAATTGGTTGTAATCAACTATTCGGCGGGCAATAATTTCAATTAAACTTAATAAAATTAAATTTTTTTTATATCAATTTCATCTTTTAAACTTGGTTGATTTTTTAAATATGTCTATCCTTAAAAGTGAAAATATCAAAAAATAAGTTCACACTCATAATCCTTCAAATGAAAGACATATCTATCATAATGCCTTGTCCATCACTACTAACTCGTCTCAATTGATTTTATTTTCTTTAACTTTCAACTCTCTAAATTTAAAAAATTCAAATTTTGTAGGCTAGAAGAGCCTAGTCAGATATGATTTTTCTAATCAAAGATCTAAGTATTATCCATAGCTTGTCTTCTCTAGAAGCTTCCTTCCTTCACTAACTAAAATTTTACGCGTTTCTCTTTTTTAATCCTTGTCAATTTCCTTCTCTTTAACTTTCAGCTCGCTAAATTTAAAAAATTCAAATTTTGTAGGCTAGCAAGAGCACGTAGATATGATTTTTCTAATTAAAGATCTAGGTATTTTCCATAGCTTGTCATCTCTAGAAGCTTCCTTCCTTTAGTATCTAAAATTTTACGTGATTCTCTTTTTTTATCCTTATGTTATCAATAAGCTCTTAACAAATTACAAAAATAAATACAAAAATTAAAAAGAGATATAAAATAAGAAGGGTGTTTTAGTAAAGTTATAAAAACAGAGGGCGCGCCAGGGGAGGTTACAAAGTAGAACCGTAACGGAAGCCAGAAATTAATGGAGTGGACCCACCGTCGGTGTTGTCTTATCCAATATGGGCCCACTTGTCTGTCTCCCATTATTTATCATACAATTTGCTGTATCTATTTTATATTTATATATATGTATCTGTATCTAACTATCTATCTCCATAATAATTCTCTAATTTTAATAATAAAATAATAAAAATGTTTCCCGCCATAACTGAGTAACATGAGCCGTTGGATGATTTCGGCGGAAATCCGTTGGTTGGATTGGATTCATGAGAAGTAGTAGGAATTGTGCAATGATCACAAAGCTGAAAGGGTAGCGAGTCTTTACCAATACAAAGATCACATAAGTAAAGCAATTTTGAGATTGACTGAGTTGAACAAATGTCGTGCAGCACGAAATTCCATAGAATGACCTTTCACATTATATTAAGTTCGTTCATTTTAATATATATAATCGTTTAATTTTGCATTCAAACTCTTCTTGCTTTTTAATCTTATATTCTAAAAAATAGGGGTTATAGTTGGTGCAAGAAGTTGTTTGAATCATCAACCTTCTTCTTTATAAGATGTGAAATTGATATGATTTATGGGTAGATAGTGTTGGGATTTGATTGTAATTGATTTGAGACGTATTATAATGAAGGATGTTAGGCTCTTTTGAGAAAAAATTTAAATAAAAATATAGGCTGGTTACAAGTTAATTTAGTCCACAATTTTAAGTTGTTCGAATCATAGTTCTACATTGGTCAAGTCGGTTCACGCCGATCTTTAATTTAATGAATAATTGTAGTCATCATCCAAAATCTTTTTAAGTTTTTCAAGTTTTATCCAAATCATCGATTTGTAATGGTCCCAAATCTTTCAAACTTATACGGCAAAAGGACCTACATATGATTTTCATCCAAAATTTTGTTAGTTCATCAAAAGTTAGCATTTTACCATAATTTAACAAATTCTTGAGAAGGGTTAAATGATATTTTTATCTTTTACCAATTGAAAATGAGGTATTGCATCTAAAATTCCAAACCCTTGAAGAGCAGGTGTCCCAAATTTTAATAAATGTGCGTTAGAATGACCTCTAACTACTTTCACCCAAAATATTTTTTGTTGATAAAAATATTCATATTCGCTGATCCACACATCCACCCAACCCTACTGCCTAACCTTTAACCTGCCTAACCCCATCCATTGGTAGGTGTCGAAGCCTCTGTCATCGCCACCATTGTTACCGTTGATTTTGAAGATAATTTTTTTTTATCTTTTATTTATTTTTCTATTACTTTAAAGATTCTTGTTAGAAGGAAATGGAGTTAATGGAAATAAAAATTTGGGATCGACAGAGGTGGAGGACATGATGCAGTAGCTGTAACAAATGCTGATGTAACTGCAGCTCAAGCGATGGTGTATATTTGAGGCTTATCAATCAAGGCGAATGAGGTTTCTTCCATTGGTGGATTAGGGTTAGGATTTGAGGTTGGGTGGACAAGAGAGATGAATACATTAGTACAAACATTACCTATTGGTTTTCATACTTTGAAAATATCTTATGTTTATATCGTTATCAATATTATAAAATATATCATTCTTAATATACATGATTGGACTGTCGTTGGATAATCAATCTCCAATTCAATCATCTAGTTGATTCTTAATAATCTTCATTGCTAAAAATACTTTTTACACTTCAGTGGTTGCAATTTAAAGAATTAATGCTAAGGTTACATGCAGTATAGTGATGGGTACACTTCATTTTTTATTATAACCAACTTTTGTGCAAAATGACTAAAGACTCGTAATCCTTCAAAATTTTGTTAGTGCATATACATAATTTGTTCATCAAGTGTCGAGATCCCTAGCTACTGGTATAAAATTATATAATAAAACACCCAATCGAATATTTGTTCTTATCGAAAAAAAGAAAATAATTTATTCAGACGCGAATATGCGACACAAATGAGTAAGTCTTTATTTACCTCCAAAAATCAGACATTCACTCTTGTATCATCAGTGACATCATAAAAGAATTTGGCACAAAAGTGATGCAAAATTGTTTTCATTGATTGATACGATGAGAATGACCTAAATGTATAAATATTTTATCAATGTTGAAAACATCAATATCGTGTTTTTTTACAAGAAAGATGATATATTTTTAAAAAAGAATCCTATCCATTCTCTCTCGTTTTTTGAAATTATTTTTTATATCGTATCACTAAATCATGGTATGACAATATTTTGATATTTTGTTTGTAATACTTTAGACAATGAAAAATGAGAATTATATGCTGAAAATGAAAACGTGGGTATTGGAAGAAAAATTAATTTGGAGCTTGAGAGAAATTGGGATGCAGAAAGTAGAGAAAAAAAAATTCGTGCAAATGGGAAAAAGGTGAAAAAAAATACAAAAAATAAGAATTTTGTAAGGTCGGCTGACCCCTTGTTTGGTAAGGATTACAATTAGATTTTTAGTAGATTTTGATCAAAATTGATGAAATGTGTGGTTAAAAAATTGTGGAACCCATGAAAAATGAAGTTAAAATTGATTGTTAACTTTGACTTAGATTAAAAACTAAATTTTAATCGAAAAGGGGGCAAAGTCACTAATCCACCGAAAAGGGTACCAAGCAAGTGGGTTGGGTTTTTTTATGAGACCCACCAAATAAGTGGGCTGTTTTTTTTAGGGAAAAATTCACAGCTCAGGCTTTATCTATCCCATAATCAAAAATCAGGCCCCAAAGTTT